>JAYMFT010191280.1:0-11849 GCA_038088735.1 Panulirus argus
TATATATATACACACACATATAATGTGTCTGTACGTCTGTAATGATCTGTTTGCACTGTAGAGGGAAGGAGCTCTGCATTCGTGGGTCGCCACCACCTCTTTTGTGTTTGAGTGAGGGGAGGGGGTGAGTGGAGGGGGAGAGAGGGGGTGTGGGGGGTTGGGGGGGAGGGTTTGGGGGGTCGAGGTTCAACAAGCGTTAATCGATAATGTACTAACTGACAGGTACGTAAAAGGAGAGGTTGCTGAAAGTGAACGTGCTGAGAACTGGCGGGAGATGGAACGTTCTGATCATTCCATGTTGGAAGCCAGGTGTGAGCGTGGATGGTAGGGGGTTTGTTTTTTAAAGAAGAGATAAGCTGCCTTCTCCCTAACGAAGGAATGGAAGCGAGTGGACCCGTAAAAGTCGCCTGTGAGCAGAGATATCCACAGAGAGAGACTGAGAGTAATGGAAGAGAGTTGTGAGGAAATGTAAGAACGAGACTGGAGGTTGTTTAGGGAAGCGGTGCTTTAACGTGGCATGTGGACGTATGGAAAAGGGGTAGTGCATGATGGAATGAGGATATCAGAGATGTGGCCAATGATTAAAGAGATTTGGAGACTAACTGGCAGGATTATACGAGAAAGTGGCCGGAAGTCGAGATGATGGTACGAGAGATATAAAAGGCGAATGAACGGAGGGAAGAGAAACTAAGAACTTAAGAAAGAAATAATATGGAAATATTTCGAAAGAGAGGGTGTCGTGCATAGAGCAGCTGACTGGCGAGGAGCTTTGTGGTTTAAGGAGATACAAATGCTATGTAGATCAGGTGTTCAGCTATGGAGAATGTGAGTAATACCTAAAGAGAGAGAATGCCTCCTATCTGGTATTGAAAGATTGGGACAAAATGCATTTCAGAGTTGACGTACAAGTCTTGCGTAAGATCCTACGAACATATAGGGTAAATGTAAAGCTAATGAATGCAGTTAGCTACGAGATTTATCTAGGAAAATGAGGTGTAAAGTTACAAGGGACCTGGAAGAACTCCCAAATTGGTCTGGCGCATAGTTGATGAACTTCATCTTGGGTAAACATAAAGTAATGAAGATGACGCTCGGTGAAAGGAGGCCAGGATATGAATATCACCCAGCAGGAAATAAGGTGCGGGAGTCTCTGTGTGTGTGTGTGGGAGAGAGGCTTGGGAGATGAGATACAGTTGCTAAGCTGTCACTGGAGTCCCACAGTAGGGGAAAATAACGTAGGGAGACAAATCGTTTGCTGACAAATATCGAAAGTGTAGTCAAGTCCATGGATAAGAAAATATCCAGCAAGCTGCACACGTTCTCCGTAAAACCGCACTTGGAGACCCGCAAAGAATGAATGGAGAAGGTCCAGAGGAGGGCAACAAAGATGGTATAGAAATTAAGAGAGCTGAGTTACAGCGAGAGGCAAGAGGCCATAAATATGTCCACTCGGGAAGAGGGAATAGTGAGGGAGGGGAATCCTTGATCACAACCTTCAGCTTTTTCGTCACCCAGTTTCACGACGCCAACAGGCAAGCCACTTCTGCGAGAGACGGAGGGATAGACAGAGCAACGAGAAGCCACAACGTGAAACAAGACTTTTCACGTGTCTGAAAAAAAGAAGTAAAAACGTAAATTACTAATATGGGAGTAGTGGATGACTGGAATTAAGTAAGTGAAGAAACTGTGAATGATGATAGCATACAAAGTCTTAATAATTGAATGTTACTAGAAAATTTTTCTAGAGTTAGGGCCCCGCGGGTGTGGTAAACCCCCTCCTCGTACCGTATAAATAGGTAATTACACACACACACACACACACACACACACACACCGAGTCATCATCTCCCTGAAGGACTACACAAAAATCACCTTCGTGGGCAAATGCATCCAACGTCTGTGGAGGGACAGGTTGATGAGATAACATATTCCCCAGCGCCCCTTAAGGATTAAGGTCCCTGTTCCTTTGTGCCTTGTCCCTACGTCAGAACATTATGTTGGTAGCGGTCGTAAGTATCTGGTGTCGTGTCCCTACGTCAGAACATTATGTTGGTGGCGGTCGTAAGTATCTTGTGTCTTGTCCGTACGTCATAGCATTATGTCGGTAGCGGTAGTATCATGTTTTTGTGTGTGTACGTTTGAATATTACGCTGGCGGTGGTCGAAGGCATTATCACTAAATTACTAACACGTTGTACATGTCCAGTAGCGTTGTACGGAGGAGAGAGAGAGACTTTACAGCGACCACTGAGCGTAATTATGAGACGGTCAGTTGGTGTAACATATAAGAGAACAAGCAGCGATTATGGCGGGAAGAGAAAGAAGGAACAGCAGAGAATTTGGAGGGAATTTTGTGCAGAAGGCAAGGAGAACATCCGAAACTCTCCCTCATATTCTTCAGGCGTAAGCTGTCAGTTGAAGAGCAGCTAAAGAGGCTAAGGGAATGAGACGAGAGAGTTGCACAGGATGGCATAATGAGGCTTGAGGAACCGATTATCAAAGTTAAAACTGTTCTTACAGTGGAGGACGCTAGAGCCCCAACACCAGTGAGATGGAATGGAGAGGAGGTCTTATGCACGCATCGAGATAAGGCATTATCAAAACGCGAAAGAGTCTTGGTCCATACAAGTCTCAAGGTCCTGATGAAATTTCACTATAAGCGCTGAGAGATGTGCTGAGATACGCTAGATGAACCACTTGAAAAACTGCGCAAGAAGGCCCTGGAGAAAGGCAGAGTGCCTTGTCTACTTATATATAAGAAAGGGGACCTGGAAGAAGCTTTGAAATACAGACCTGTCTCCCCTAACGAGCGTGGTCTGTAAAGTATTGGAAAAGATAGCCAGAAGGCAAATGGGTGCTTTCCTACAGAGGAGAAATTACCTAAGTAAGAGACACAATGGTTTTAGAGAAAGCCTGTCGTGGGAAACAAACCTCTTACATTTCTATGAGAGAGTGAGTCTTGTCTTAGACAAAAGAGGAGGCTAGGTGGAATGTTTGTGTGTGGACTGCCGGAAAGCATTTGACACAGTGTGCGAGTGTGTGTAATCATAATGAAGAAGAAGAAGAAGAATCAATGGTTTACTGAATGAAAATTGCACCCAAAGGCCGAAGATATTCTAAGAATACAAACCTCAATAAAGACAGAAGGACGTAACAAGTCAATAAAGACAGAAGGATATAACAAGGGGAGGAGGGTGCTAAAAAGAGGCGGTCTTCACACGCACACACACACTATCGATTGTTTATGACACCCACAGTGGCTGGGATGATGCTACTTTAGTGGCTGTCTAGACGAGTCCGGACGGACTCGATGCGGCTGTGGTGCCGAAGCGTCTGCAACTTGGGGACAAGGGACCTCCGGTGGGAGGAGGTGACGGTGGCGAGAATGGGGCAGATGCTTCTTCCCGAACTGCCAAACCGAGTCCATGTGATGATTCCAGGGGATTCGAGAGGACCAGTGAGGTGTAATAGCCTTTTCCAGTCTGTGTGTGTGTGTGTGTGTGTGTGTGTGTGTGTGTCTGTGTGTGTGTGTGTGTCTGTGTGTGTGTACGTGAGTCTAAATGACACATCCCAGTCGCAAATCCCACAAAATGTCTTCATACGAGACCGCAAATACTTCCATCAGCCAGACAGAGAAGGGGGGCATGACATGGGTGAACCACCCTGGGGGACGGATGGCCATGGATGACCACCATGAGACCAGATGGCCATGAGTCACCACCATGGGACTAGGTGAACCCTGCTCGACCACTGTGGGACTGGATGGCCCACTGGTCACCACCATGGGTCCGGCAGGACGGCCACGTCCATCAGACCTGGCAGAAGAGGGGGGCGGCCCATGGGTTGCTGGAGCAGTATCCCCCTCCCCTCCCCTCCCCTCCCCTTCCTCCTCCTCCTCCCAAACCTCCCCACCACCACCACCACCACCACCACCACCACCAGCACACCCCGTCACACGGGTCCTCCACCAGAGACCCTTTGTTCCAGGGAGACCTCCTCTCAGACACAGGGGCAGGAGAGCCGTGGTGGTACTAGTGGTGGTGGTGGTGGTAGCCTTGTTCACGGACGGCAGTGGCAAACAGAATCGTAACAGTGTATACCACTCTGTTACTGAAGAGTCTTCAAGGATTCTCTCAAATTCTGACGACACCTTCGCTGGGACAGCAGTGAACAAATGTTCATCTATAACGAACACATGGAAAAGAAATGAAAAGCCTGAAACAGAGGGCAGGCGAGTCCTTGGATCATGCATATTCATATCTGTCATGAGTAGAACGCATCCGTCTATCAATTTCTATAACGTCTATATTCCATACGTATACTAAATCAGGTATACAAAAGAAGCATTCTAACGAGATCGTTTTTTTTTTCTCGTCTTCCTTAAAATCTAGGCTTCCGAAGATCTTAGAGACGTGCACATCCTATTCCCATGGCCGCCAGGCTGAGCTCTTGTAGAACAACTAAACACGGAGACGAGGCCCAGGGGGAAACTGTGATCTAAAGTTAAGCTCCATCAGAGTTGTTGAGATCCTGGGAACTGCAGCTGTTGCTGTGATCTTGCAAGTCACACACCGGTCTGTCTCTGTGGTCTTTAAAGGTAATCGTCATTCTTAGACCTGTGTCGGGATAGAGGGGGGTGATCTTGGACACTACGGCGATGCTGATGTCATCTCAGATGCTGAGTAGCGTCGTGGGATCACTTGGAGATTCGCTACCCAACTTTAAGTCCTGTTTAACTTAGGTTAGAATAGGTTAAGTTGATACCCGAACTCTGAAGCAACCAATCCTAACCTCACGTACCTCAATGCAACATAACCAAACCTAACCTACCCTAACCCTGTTGAGAAGGGGGCTAGAGGGGTCGCAAATCTTCAGGTGATCCTGCTCGTGTGATCTGCTGGGACTGTATAAATATGGCTGTTCTCCCACCGGCCTTGATAGCTACAGCTGAGTTATGGTTTTCTTTCGTGTGGCTCGGCGCAGCGCAAGGTCTGGGGTGTTGTCGCCTCCCTTCCTCGCGCAGTGTGGTCCGCAAGAGAGCCAGTCAGCTCTTGCCATCTAAGACATATATATATATATATACATAAACTTTCGCAGTGACAAAACTATTGCAGCGAGGGTCAGCAGATAAAAGACATAAGGGAGAGAGAGAGGGCCATGGTATACCAAAGAGGCATGTATCTGATGTTCCAACTGCCTTATTTGATCTCACATTCTACATGACAGACGAGCAGGAGGAGGAGGAGGAGGAGGTGGAGGTGGAGGGGTCTCATATTCCGGGTCCAGCCTGGTGCAGTGAGGACCATGAAGAAAAAGAGGGTGTGTGTGTGTGTGTAAGTGAGGCTGGCTGGTCGAGCCACACCTCCTCCTCCTCCTCCTCCAGACAATGTATGAACTGCAAGGGCTGAGCTCAGGTTCCATGACGCACACCACAGGCACGAGAGGCCAGCGGACCTGTTCTTGTGGGCCCAGGAAACCTGGCCCAAGGTCAGGCGACACCTCACCTAAATATCACACACACACACACACACACACACATACCTCTCGCCTCACACCACACCACCCGACAACCATACCCCCTACCCTTACGCTAACCTCACGAACGTCTCATTATCTCACTCACACACACTCACACACACTCGCTCCTCCATCCTCACTCATACCACACACACACACACTCGTCGCCAGGAGGGTTCCTCCGACAGGTCATCCGCCTCGTAAGTCATCACTCATCACACCCCCCCCCACCCCCCATCAACTCATCACGATCCTTCATCAACACATTCTCTCTCTCTCTCTCTCTCTCTCTCTCTCTCTCTCTCTCTCTCTCTCTCTCTCTAGGGGGATGAGGAGGAGGAGGGTAAATGAAGGAAATGGATTAAGGATGAAGGGGGCAGGAGATGATAGGAAAGGGGGAGCAGAGGGTGATGAAGATGGTAAGGAGAGAAAGGAAGAAAGAGAGGGAGACAGAGAGAGAGATTTTCTGCCTCATAACACAAACATTGTGGCAAAACTTGACGCTTTCCCTCATAAAAACCATGAGCTTTGCCTCTGTCTGCGACACGGCCGCCTCGCTGACCCTCACCAGGCACGGAGGTGAGGAGGAGGAAGAGGAGGAGGCGGTGCTGGGAGGGAGGGTCATTTGCCCCAGCAGTCAACACCTCCAACAATAGGAAAATCAACAGACAATATTGTGTCGTGAGAAAACTGTTGAATAAACTTCGGCGTTACGAAAAATACTGATAAAATAAATCCTATTTTATTGAAAGAAACAGAAAGGTTCTTTCGTTGAGGAGAGAGACTAATGGAAAGATATTAAGATGTGAAGAGTTCACGATTTTTGCTTTTCATTATTATTGAAATGTATAATGTTAGTGTACGAAGCAAGAGTAGAAATTGTTTTCTAAAGACAAGGTGAATGAGTTTCCCGAAAAGAATGAGAAAAAAATAGGGAGAAAAAATGAACACGTTTTGTGGAAATAGTGTTTATATATAATGCCAAAATAAATGAAAAATAGTATCAAATGACACACACACACACACACACACACACACACACACACACACACAGTCTTTTACATTCACTGCTAAATGAATAAGACTAAAATTCATCACAGAAACGTACATACGCCATTCGAATTTATAACAAAAAATTAACAAGTAAAAGGAAATTACCATAGGAATTGACAATAAAACACGAAACATCTTATACGAAACAAAAAGTGGAATGAAAAAGAAATGCAGCCAATACCTGATACGAAATAAAACGGAATATCTCAAGAGGCAACACGAAAATAAAAAAGGTAGAAGGGGCAGGAGTTGTGACCGTGTCAACGTGGTTAGTACGGTACAGCGGCTTCATCAGAGCACCGCTGCTCCTACCAGGGCTGCCTCGGCGCGCCTTGTCGCCACTAAGACCCCGGCTTAGACCCAACTCTGCCGGTAAGCCAGGAAGCCACGCTCCCAGCCCCACCAGCAACGCCAAAAACAATGACGAGGCGAAGGGTATAGAGGGAGGAGTGTGTAGAGGGGGGGAGAAGGAGGAGCGTGTAGGTGGTGAGGGAGGAGAGATTCGGGGTAGAGGGAGGAGAGTATAGAATAAGAGAGAGAGAGAGGAGTGAATATGGACATAGAAAGGGGTGTATGGAAGGAGAGGCAAGAGTGTATAGATGGATAGGTAGTTTTGTATAGAGGGATAGGGAGGAATGTATGGGTGCAGAGGGAGGGGGTGTATAGAGGGAGAGGGAGGAGTACGCTGGACGAGAGAGAGAGAGAGGAGAGGAGAGAAGCAGTGAGGGGGTAATGGACTCTCCTGACAAAACAGACAGCATTGTCTCGAACTGTGGGAAGCCTTCGTTGTCAGGGACTGTGGGATGAGCCTATCTCTCTTCCTGTCTACTTGTCTGTTTATCTGTCCCTCTGTCTGTCTGTCTCTTTGGAGTTCTTTCTATAAAATCCTTATCTGTAAATCACCTACACTCGTTCATACGAAGGGATTTCTAACCTTTTCACTAAACACCATAGTGACCCATTACGACTCAAAGTGCTAAGATTCTCGAGTTACGTACGCCATTTCACTGTCCGTCAGTCGAGTCACTGCGGTAGTGAATTATTACCTCCTTCCCTGGGGAGAAATATTTCTATAAATGTTGCCTGACAATCTCTCCGTTCAGCTTCTCTCTGTTGCACTTCTGAACTCCTCCTTAACAGCATCGTAAAACACTTTATATCCTGTTAGTAATTATCATGCGTTCATTTTACAAGCCTTCCACCTTGGAGATGGGCACAGGCAGAACATTTACGGTCTTTTAATCCACAATCATTAGATTTAATTTTACGTCCCTTTGTAGGAGCTCCATTTTTTTGTTGTATATTTTTTCCTTTTCCCCCCTTTCTTTTTTTTCTTTTGTAACGTCCTGACGTTTCTAGAAACGCGTGAGTGTGTTGGGGGATGAGAGGAAGATGGAAGGAGCCATTTTCTAATTCAGTCCAAGTTCTGGAGACTTTGCCAGGGTTGTCTGCGCCCATATATATGATGATGATGCTGGCTGAAGGGAACTTTTTTGTCCTCTCCCTAACAGTCCGCCCTGTGAAAAAAATAATTGAACAGATACAGAAATGATATGGTATCCACGTCTACGATTTGTTTTTTCCTCTCTAAGATTTTTGAAAATGAGATTTTCCCAATGAATAATTTCAGTTGGGTCTGTTCATTCCGTTCCTCATTATACATAATGACCTTTTCTTCATGTGGGGGTAATTTCATCAACAGCTTGCCAGGGCCACTGCTGAAGTTTAATTCTGTTCATAACTCATCCCATTCTCCTACTGTGTTATTACTTTCAGTTACAGTCTTCCTTCGTGGTATCTCAAGATTTCAGACTCAATGGCAGAATTTACAATTTGCCTTTTAGTTCCCCATATGTTCAAACTGCAAGATATGAACCTGTATGCACACACACACACACACACACACACACACACACACACACACACACACGAGTCCCAAGTTCTTATGCAATTTGAACATTCGCTCAACTAAAGGGCAAAAGCGTAAAATTTGTTCCCCTGAGTTTGGTAGTCTTCAGACACCCCTGTTATAATCCACACACACACACACACACACACAAACAGAGACAAACACGTGTTTATGCAAACCTTCACATCTTTAGGAGCGAACGTTAACATAAATTACATACACCGGGGGTCGCAGCGCCCACCCCTGAGGCACTCCTCGCGTCCGTCTTCTCACCTTCAGGATTATTCCTCACCCGTGCTCTTCTGACTCCCTCCCACTGTCGGCGAATCTCACTAAGGGTAATGTCACCCTCCCTCTTCGACCTTCCCAATGCTAAATCGTTGATAATAGTCTCTTCCTTTAGGATAAAGTAGAAAAGTTACCTTCACAGGTCGATAAACATACGTTATAGCCTTCTCTTTCCCTACAGAATTTCACACCCCAAAAAAAAATCCCAAGACGTTTGCGAGAGAAGATTATCTCTTGCGAAATCCAGGTTCATTATCAGTCCGTAAACGTCCGTGTACTTGTGCGTACCATATCAGAAGAGAGGGAGGAGTGGAGCTTTACTACTAAAGTGGTAGTGCTCTAAGTCTGAGCCTCAGTACGGTGTTTCCCGTACTCAAGATAAGAATAAGACATCGTCTCTAACACTCCACCCGAGCTGTTCCATCGTACAGCAAATACTTTAAGCAATGGTTTACATCAGCATTTCCCACATTACTCCAGTAAGTAAGGTGGGATTCCGTCCCGCTCCGTGTGGCCTTTGTGGGGAATCCAGTTCTTTTACATGTTGAGTTGTAAATGTCTTCCAAGGAACAACCGGTCGCATTCCTCTTCGGCCAACACCAGCAGGCAGGCAGGCAGGCAAGTCGGTAGCGGCAAAGACATTGAAACTTTTATATTCATTTAATCGCATGTGTACGTAAACATAATTTTTCCTTTATTTGAATCGGTGGCTTTATTTTCCGTGCATTCGCGTGTCTCTCTCTTTCACTCCGGCAATCTAAACTCTAAATAAAGCAGTGAATCATCTCTGAAGTCCTCTTAGTTTTCCATACCCAGCCTCCCAATCCGAGTCCCCTTTGTGCTTCTGCGTCTTGGGACTGTAAAGATAAAGTCCCTGGGCACTCACGTATCCGCTCGGGGCTGCCCGTCTCCATTGTCTTCTTCATACACTCCACAGTAAATCTCCTCCTCTCCTCTCCTCTCCTCTCCTCTCCTCTCTCCCCTCTCCCTTAACAGAATGACTCTTCTGCTCAAATGAAACACTCTCTCTCTCTCTCTCTCTCTCATTCTCCTACGGATCTTAATCATTCCCTTTTGTACAGGATGCATTTACTTCAATGTTTTTTTTTTCTTACTCATTACTCATACTTTTATTCTTTGTTTTTTCTTTCTCTCGTGCCAAAGCTCTTCCTCGGCGCAATCTGTCTCGTGGGTTCCTTGTCTAGCGACAGATGATCTGCTTTTACGGAGCTACACGCGAGAAGCCTTGCGATAAGTGCCTGCCTGTCTGTCTGTCTCATACTCGTATGTACGTCGTATTATGCTCTCGGTGCGTCCACGTTTCCACTCCGTCAGGAGGATCTTCTCTGTGCGTCCGCGTTCTCTGCACGTCAGGAGGATCCTTAGGGCATCTATATAGCTTGTTCCTGCACCCTCTAAGGCAGTCATTGGAAGGAAGGGCTTCGCCAACACCCACCTCCTGAAGGCGGAGTCCCTCCCTCCTGCCACTTGATCCACTCTAATCTCGTCTTCATTCCTTCCATTACACATTCGTGTCTACCTTCTGGCTCTCAGTATTGTGGCCCGACTGTAAAAATCTTACCTTACCTTTCATTTATCTTTAAGTCTTTCGAGATATTATATTTTCTCTAACCCGCAAGATTGTTCCACAACGTTTCTGTCCCCTCTTTCGAATCGTAAAGTTTACTTACTACCTTTACGAGAGAAAAAGCTGTCGAATCTCTTTACCGACGGATGTCTCGTCTTCCTCTGTCCAAAAGGTGTGTCAGCACCGTTTGCCCTACCGTCTTCATTCGTTATCACAACTTTGTGTGATTTCCTTCCCGATTTTTTCATAAATGCATCATCATCGATTTCTTTAACTCCGTCACTGCATTGTCGAAATGCTTCGTCTGGTCATCTGATCTCGCATCGACTAATTTCCTTAGGCCTTTTCTTCCTTCCCTTTCCACACCTGTGTTTATCTGATCACTTCTCTCTCGTCTAACTAGCTCTAGCTATTGCGCATTTCCCTCTCCGTCGCTACCTGACGCAGGCGAGGAAGTGTCTTCTTTCGTCAGTGTTATTTATTCTTTCTCAGTTTTTAAAGTCAAAATATGATCTGCGATGACCGGGCCTGCCTTTGTAACTCGCACCAAAAGTCTTCTTTCTTTTCATCTCACACCAAAGTCTTCTTCTTCTTCTTCTCCTCCTCCTCCTCTCTTTCTCTCTCTCTCTCTCTCTCTCTCTCTCTCTCTCTCTCTCTCAAGGCCCCTTCATCCCGGGGATCTGCAACCATCTGCAGGTCTCTGGTGGCCTTTGATTTCCCCTTTTACGCCCGCGGACCAAGCCCACCGTCTCGTGCATCAGGATGCTGGTGGCTCGCTCGAGGGCCTCCTCCGCTGTGGGTGCTCCCTTGGCAGAACTCTGTGTGTGTGTGTATGTGTGTGTGTGTGTGTGTATGTGTGTGTGTGTGTGTTGAGTGTGTGTGTGTGTGTGTGTGTGTGTGTGTGTGTGTGTGTGTGTGTTGAGTGTGTGTGTGTGTGTGTGTGTGTGTGTGTGTGTGTGTGTGTGTGTGTGTGAAGGTTTGTGTGGGTGCCTGTGTGAGTTGATCTGAGAGAAAAAGAAGAGAGAAATGAATTGGGACGAAGAGAGAGAAAAGAGAGAGAGAGAGAGAGAGAGAGAGAGAGAGAGAGAGAGAGAGAGAGAGATTTTAGACAGCAAAAATGAATACTTCTGAATACTGATGCACAAATTAAGAGGAAAAAAAAAACGAGAAAAAGTAACAACTCTCTTTTCCCGAAGATATATGATGAATGATTAATAATCATGAGCCAATTTCCCTTTATCTTTCTATTAAAAAGCAAGACTCCGAGGTGGGTAATAAAGGCAAAAAGAGAGAGGAGGAACACAACAGATTTTGGAACAAGTCCCTCAGGGGAAAAACATTTCTTTCCCTGTGTCAGTCCAGACCCACAGGGGGCGGGGAGGCGCCTTGCTCCAATTTATTTGATTATTGCTCAAGCCAGGAAGGTAGAGAGAGAGAGAGAGAGAGAGAGAGAGAGAGAGAGAGAGAGAGAGAGAGAGAGAGAGAGAGAGAGAGA
>JAYMFT010191291.1:0-11849 GCA_038088735.1 Panulirus argus
CAGAATACCCTCCAACATCTAGGATTCGAACCCAAGACCTTTGCATGGTAGTCGGGAACGCTAACTTCTCGGCTATGATATATATCCTAACCCAAGCCAGGTATCCATTTTATCGACCAACCTCTAAGGGTGGACGAGCGTCTGGGTTGACTGCAGACCGACTGCCGCAACCAGTTCGAACACATGCGCTCGACCCTGGGCGGTCCTTGAACGCCTCACGGGCAGGAAAGAAAACCGCTGCACCACGGGAGTCCGTCTGATTTTTGGGACGCTCAACGCGCGAACGACCATGATAGCGCTCGATTGGCTTCGTTTTACACGAAAATTTTACTATCTTACGTTTTATATGTATTACACACAGTGTTGTTTGTCCTGGTACCTTTTCTCCATCGCTGGGATGTCTTGATGGAAACTTCTGCCGTGTTCATCGCTCACTGAGCCGAAATTACCAAAAAGAAACAGAAGAAAAAAGTTTAGGAAGGACTTAATATACCTTTAAAGGCATTAATGCAGCACATTTTCTGAGAGAATGACAACAAGTTTTCAACAGATTCCTTGTAGTTGTCAGCCTTGATCTTTCCCAAAAAGTTTGTTGCATTCCACGCTGTCTTCTCGTTACCACTGAGGATGCGGTCGAACTGCTCGTCTCTGAAGAGCTCGCGGATCTGTGGACCAACTGAAACACGCTCCTTGATCTTCGCCAGATTTATCCATAGCCTAAACGAAGTTCTTCAAGAGGCACGGTTTGATGTGCAGAGGCGATAGCAAAATCTTGCTGGATTCTGCCAGCGGTAGGTGATGTTCGGTCTTTGCTCATAGTTCCAGTGACTATCGGGAAGCCCAGTCCCTTCTGTTGTAATAGAAAGTCTTTGATCGACTGTCTCATTCACAAACAACAAAACTTTGTGTAGCCCTGCAAATAGCAACAACCTTCAAGCCGTCATAACACTGCTATTGGTATTTCTTGTAGTTCATGTAGTTTAAAAGATGCTTTATGGTACATGATTCCTTCATATGGACTACATGAACAACTGAAATTGACGGCAACATGTTGCTATCATGCAAGAGAACATCTTTTAAGCTCAACTTTAACGAGTATATGAACGATCTCGACGCGCCAGTGTTATGATTGATGCAGAGGGCTGCCATCACGAAAAGAGGTCACCACTCACCTTAGGGAATGGAGCGAAATTCTTCTGGCGGGCACGATACACAGAAGACACCGTCACATTTTCATCAAGAAAGTTCCACTGCAGCAATCTCGAGCCCAACCGTTCTAACTTACTCTTCATCAGTTCCAAATCTCTGAAGACGTCACGCGAGGTACGATATCAGGATCTCTTGATGTTGCTGACTCACATGTTTCATAGATTTCGTCATCCTGTTCGTCCTCCAGTCCAGGGAAAATGAGTCTAGGGAAGTCCTTCACCGTGGGTTTCGGGGCGCATAGCAGATGATGTATATTCGTATAACTTTAGGTCCACTTTATCTTCTTGGAAATACCTTGCTAGACTGGAGGCACCATGCAGAAGTATCGGTCACAATGGGATCTGTCGGCTCCCTCCACACCATGGGCACGACAAAAGGTATCGATCGCCTTTTCCTGAGTCAACCAGCTACGAGGGTTTGTTGCACAAGAATTGCAGCACATGCGTAGGGCCTCACTCTTGTCCTGGTCGCCATCGTTACAGCCAAAGTAAAGATTTCTTGGTTTCCTGATGATTGGGGCTATGACGCGCTTCTGTGATTCGAAACTCACTTTCCCACACACATAAAATCTAGTGCAGTATTCACACATTTTATGAGGCATCTTTGTTGACATTCGGCAAGGATATCACTCAACAGTCAGACACACTTGGTCCTTCGCCCAACTGGAGCAGTACATTTCAGCAGAACGATATAAAACCAGTACACGGTAGACACGGCACTGGAAATAGTAGCAAGTATTGTATTGTATCGTTTTTGTAATTGACTTGCACTCTGATTACAATACTTTAGCCATCATCATCCCGAATACAGATTTAGGGACACAAAAGAACAACTGCAAGACAAGAAACGTCGGGGTACAGAATAAGATAAAAAGAATTTTAAGAGGCGACTACGCCCCGTGTGTACTTGGGTACTCCCCGGAAGGGAATGATAAGCAACAAGCAGGGTGATGCGATGCGTAGGCGCTAATTGCATCATCCACATCCTACGCTAAGGGTTGCCAGATCTTGCCTGAAAGCCGCACAATGCCAAAACCAGCGTAGATCGTACATATCTGGGACGCACACTTCATACATCGTGGTTGTATGAAGTGTATAATATCTCCTCCTTACAGAAGCTTTTCGAGTTGTTGTGTACTTCTGCAGGAAGCTGTGATTAATTCAATCATCATCACCACAGAAGTTTCTTTGTTGATGTGTTTTTGTATCACGTATTAAAGTAGTTTTCTTATTGTGTTAATCTTGATTTACATCTCTGCTGCTGTGAACATTGTAAGAGTTAAGTTACTTTTTCCATTTCTTGGTGTTGTGATCGTAACGTGGTGTACTTCCTTACAAGGATCTCTACTGTCCCGCCTTCCTCGGGATGATCTCTACTGTCTCACCTTCCTCAGAATGATCTCTACTATCTCACCTTCCTCGGGATTGGGGAAAAAGAATATTTGCCACGTATTCCCTGCGTGTCGTAGAAGGCGACTAAAAGGGGAAGGAGCTGGGGCGCTGGGAATCCTCCCCTCCTGTTTTCACGTTTCCAAAAGAAGGAACAGAGAAAGGGGCCAAATGAGGATTTTCCCACAAAGGCTCAGTCCTCTGTTCTTAACGCTACCTCGCTAAAGCGGGAAATGGCGAATATGTTTATATAAAAAAGGAAAATCAATAACAAGAAACATATAAGGAATGGGTTGAGACCTTTTGTCAACGAATGAAAAATGTATGGGAATAACCCTGAGGAATTTTTTCAGTTCCGTTTTTACGCTGGAAAGCAGTGAAACGAATTCTAAGACAGCGATAGATAGCTGCTAACACAGCTGCTAACACAGATAGAAAATTTGAAGACAGTGAAAGGTCCAGGTCCGGATCGTTTCTATCCATGAGTAACTAAAAGCGTCAAATATAAAATCACCAAGTCATTTACCTACGTTTTCAATCAATCTCTCCGCGATTGAATAGTTGCGCTGGGCTTGAAACTGACAGACGTTGGTTTTATATTAAAGAAAATGGAGCCGAGAAATACCTGGCATCTGCCATCCTATTTGCCTCACATCAGTTATATGTAAACTTCTGGAGTCGATTATTAAAGATGAAATCGCAACCTACCTTGAAACACACAGTTTGATCCATAGTACACAACGTGGATCTAGAAGGCACAGATCATACCTTATGAACCTTGAATTCTATCGTAAATCATCCAATACCCACGACAAGACTAAAACAATAGATATTGTATTTCTGGACCTCCAAAAAGTATTCGAAAAAATTCCCCACGATATATTGATGCATCAGGTCAGGGCCTTGAGGATTAATGGTAGCATACGAAACTGGATAGAAACTTCGTTACGTAATAAATAGCAAACACATAATGAATTGTGAATCATCACCGTGTTCACCTGTTATTACCACCGGGGTTTGCCAAGGGTACGTCCTTGGGACTCTGACTTTTCATCGTTTATGTTTGTGACATGAACTTGCAGATGAGACAGAGATCAGCAAAAGCCTATTAACTTGAAGAAGTTATGGCCCGATTACAAGGGGATTTAGGTAAAATATCTGAATAGTCTACAAAATGGCAGATCTCTTTTCGAGTCAATGAATGTCAGCTGTTGCAAATAGGGAAACCTCAACAAGAAATCTGATCACGAAATAATGCGCCTAAAAGATAAAGGACACCCATAGTGTGAGGGGGTGCTAACGGTCACTATCCCCAAAAGCTTCAAATTCTACTAGCACTGTTATAAAGCTGCCAAGAGAGCAAATAAGATGTTAGGATTTATTAACAGACACTTGACAAGGATGTGGTATCGCCACTATCTTTAGTCAGACCTCACCTCGAGTATGCAATGCAATTGGACCCCTCCCCCTCCCCGTCTCTCTCTCTCTCTCTTCCTCTCTCTCTCCCATCTAAATAAGGATATTCTTGAATCGGAAGCAGCGCAGCGAGGAACAACTATATTGATTCCTTCGTTATGTAGCAAACCATATGAGGACAGACTGCGAGAACTGAATTTGTTCTCTATAGGCAAAAGGTGGCTCACAGGCAAGTTAATAGAATGTTTTAAATTACTTAAAGGATTTGACAACGAAGATAATGAAATTTTCTTTACTGTCGCGCCAGTGTTTCCAGCGAAACAGGGTGGAGTAAAACTGAGAGGTCACCAAGTTGATCTGGACTGCACGATCCATTTCATTACCAACGACGTTATCGACGAGTGGAATAAGGTCCCAAAACATGTTGTTCAAAGCGACGCCGTTAACATCCTCAAAATCAGGTTTGGTCTTCTCCTGTCACTCTCTGCAACTGAATAATTCCCTTTACCAGTCATCAAAACCTAGTGGTATATTATGCTGTTTTCTCAACTTATGATCTCGGGCCTTGGCCATGCTGCGGTAAGGTATCAAATCAATACTGATAAGCCCGTGTCGCCGGCATTAAAGGAGACAAAAAGAAGTTATTGTATCGTCATTCCACTTCAGGGGTAATTATAGACACGGTAAGTCGTGAGGCTGGAGCTCAAAGTTTTTCCTTGATATTGTTTTTATACCAAAAAGTGAAGGGATGCACGTCTTCCGTGATGAGATACATGTCGTATCCATGTTCATTTACACTTCTGACTTCCCTAAAAAGAAAGAAATCCTTCAGACACACAGCAGACCTGCATGATATTTTTTCCGCCTGTTTTCAGGCCGGTGTTTGCTGGAGGGAGTGGAGGGCGGGGAGAGAGCCTTTGCTTTGCTCTCCTTTTCTTCTACTGCTTTTAAAAGGAATGAAACTTTCGTCAGCAGCATTAAGACCAGACCGCCTCGCTTGGACCTTGTGTCTATGTGGTCTGTGTATCTTCGTTACTCTCTCTCTCTGTCTCTCTCCCTTCCCAGCAGCTCCCTGCCCTAACTGTTCCCCTCAGTCTTGCTTTCCTTCCTACCTCGGTCCCTTAGTATCCTTCCAACTCCCATCCTACATTCCTTTCATCTCCCTTCCTTCCTCCCTTCCCTTTTCCCACTCCTCCTACACTCACCTCACACTACACTTACGTTATTCGCTGTCAGCATCTCTTTCTTCCATTCGGAGTATCTTTGTTTCCAGATTCTCAAGTCCCCTCTGTACCCAGCTCATGTGTGTCATGCACGTCACTGACATCTGTATGTTCCCAACATCAGCCACTGATACCTATACGTTCCCTGGACAGAAACGAATCCTACGAGAGCCGGCTAAACGACTTAAATCTCTTAAGCTTAGAGAGGGGAAGGTTAAGAAGAGGTTTGATAAAGGCATTTACAGTCATCATCAGCTTTAATCATTTCGATCTACAAAGCTGCTTAAGGCTAGATTTGTCTGCTTTCACTTAGTGAGCGAAGTTTTACATCGAATGTAACGAGGTACTTTTTCTTCGCCAGGACTGTCAACATACGGATTGATTCACCCGCTAGAGTAGTTGAAAGAAGCAACACTGATGCATTTAAGAGACGAATTGAGAAACGCCGCTTCAGCGATACGGCCGACTTTATTTGCGCCTACTTACGTAGGTATAAGAGGACTTGATAGAATCATCTGTATATGCGTTATTCTACTCTTACAACACTATACTGAGTTTCTGACCTCCATCAACAGCCTCGAAAGACCCAGTTGTCTCTTACTGTTTGAACTACTTTGTATTCATTTGTTCTCACATCCATCAATCGCTGACAGATTCGTGCTTCCCTGCGTCAGCCACTGAGTCAAACGAGTGTCCCTGTATCATCCAGTGATGCACGTGTTCCCTATATTAATGATTCCCTGTATCAGTCATTAGCTTCCAGGTGTTCCCTATACTCTCTACGAACATAATGTATTCCTTTATCCAACTCCTGTTTTGCGTACCTTCCCTGCCAACAATCCATATGCGCTACCTGCATCTATCTGCCACTGCACAAATGTGCTTCCTGCATCAACCACTGGTACAGATGAGCTCCCCTACTTCAGCCAGTGATGAGTGTGAGTTTCTCCGTCAACGTCAAACATACGACAGTTCCCTGTACCACCTCGAACATTTGCGTTGCTTGCACCAGCCACTTGCATATATCTGTTCTCTCGAACCATTCACTCGTATTGTGTGTTCAGTGTACCAGCTTGTCATACACGTTTTTTTTTTTCTCTATCTACAACTCAAATAAACAGACAGGCAAACAGATAGACGGACAGACACAAACATACACAGTGGTTCCTGTGTCAACATAACAATAAAGGGAAGACCTGTGCCGCCGACAACGGCTCCAGAGTGCTGTGTACAACTGCTGCTGTGGTGGGAACAACTACTGCTGCTGCTGGTATTGTGGGTCTTCCCTTTAGAGTGATGGAAACGGGAGGTTGGCCTGGTGGGTGGTGCAGTGGTGACTTTTAGTATAGTGTTGGTGGTGGTGATGGCAATGTTCCTGGTGGTAGTGATAGCAATGTTTCTGGTGGTAGTGATAGCAATGTTCCTGGCGATGGTGATAGTGGTATTCCTGGTGTTGGTGGTGTCCCTGATGGTGGCCTTGGTGGTATTTCTGGTGGTGGGGACAGTGGAAGTTCCTGACGGTGGTGATAGTGGTGCTTGTGGTGCAGGAGATAATGAAGCTGGTGGCAACTGAGGCAGTAACTACGTTTCTGTTGGTGACGCATGGTGATAGTGATGTGACGGGTGTTGACAGTGATGGCAGTAGTAGTGGTGATGGTTGCAGCGATAGGTAGTGACGGTGACAGGTAGTGATAGCGATAGTAGTAGTGGTGATGGTGATAATTGTAACGATAGATGGTGATAGTAATGGTTGCAGTAATTATAGTGAAAACAGCTGTAAGACTGTGGTGGTTGAGACAGTGGTAGTAATGGTGGCGGTAGGGAGGCTACCACATGCTGCTGCCGGTCCCGGAAGCCAGCCACATCCTGGTGCACCTCGCTACACACGGCCGTCAGTTGCCAGCCGCGACGTGGACCGCCACCGCCTCCGGGGTTACTGGCAGAAGTGTGTGGAAATTTGGCAAGGATGAAGGGATAACTTTGGTACACCCGGTTGTTGCCCCAGATAAAGCTGAGGTTAGTGGGGTTGGGGAAGTGTTGGAGAGATGGTAGCAGTGAGAGATGAGGGAGGAGGAACGTGGGGCGGGAAGGAAGGACGGAATGTAGTGAGGGAGTAAGGATGGAGCGAGGGATAAAGAAGAGGAGGAACATCCAACATAGTGTCTCAGAATATCCTGGTTATTAACCGTACTTGGAGCAGCCAGCCACCAGGGGTCAGCAGTGTGTTGGGCCGTGCCAGAGGACCTCACTGCTGCAGTGGTAAGGTGGACAGTGACGCTCCAGCACATCGTGTACATGTTGGTGTCATCATGGTCTTAATGCTGGAAGATAGTGGGGTGCAGATAGTGCTGGGAGTGGTGGAAATAGATACCATACTGGTTGATGGGGAGAACGTGAGGTACAGTTAGTGGCACGACTAATGGATATGGGTGTCACTTAAGGTCCATGGGAGAATGTGGGGTCGTTTATAGAACCAGGAATAGTGGAAACAGGTGTCATCTTAGGTGGTAAGATGACTTTGGATTGCAATTAGTGTCAGGAGCAGTGGAAATAGGAGGTCATCTTGGATTCTGGTAAGAAAGTCCGTGTGGGTGTAATCAGTACCAAGGAATTCGGCCATCTGGCATGGACGTATCCCAAGAGCTTCTCCGACTAAGAAAGGATTAGGCTTAACGTGTCTCATGTTGCTAAATGGGTGTTTAAAACGCAGCTGAATCCCACACTCTAAACGTGCGATGAAAGTTTGAGGAAATGAAGAGTCCGAAAGCGTTGAATAATGGAGAGGTTAAGATTGACTCCACTGATCATCAGAATTGGAAAGGGTTGAATACTGGAGAGGTTGTGACCGGCCCCGAGGGCCATCAGTCAGAAAATATTTCTTTCCAAGTGGACCGTAAAATGCTGGGTGGAATTCTGGCTTACGGAAAGGCTGGGTTCTGGCCTGGCTGGTGCTGGCTCTTGTGGTGTTATGATTCCTGTCGATGATATTTCATCCTACAACAGCGGATGTAGAGTTAGATAGACATTCTACGAAATATAGATTTATTACATATGTAAACGATAGAAATCACAGGCATATTTGCAACGTGTATGGTTGTCGTGATGGCGAACGATTCACTCCCACCAGAGAAAAACAAACTTCAGGTAAACGTTCATCATTTATAGTTTCTCTCATGGATATGCCAACTGATGTTATCATGAGGACGTAGGAAAAAATTCTTTTGTTTTTAGACAATGAAATGTGACCCTCCCGCCCTCGATATTCAGCCGAGAGCAGAATAAGTCCCAAGTTATATGGTGTTTGTTTCCTCAAGATCCTTCTCCGTCTCGGGGTAATGGTTTACACGGTATCTGGATACTCAGTGCTCGTGTGCGAGTGTGTGCGTTCGTATGCAAAGCCAGGTGTCATTAGGGAAAGGTTCGTGTGTGTTTGGCTCTTCCTGGCTTCACCGATATATTATCCACAGTGCACGTTTTGTGAGCCACCACCACCTTACAGAGGTAAAGGTCAGATCTCTCTCTCTACTTGTAGTAGAATTTTCACGAGTGATCTGGCTGTAATGAAATTGTAATGACCCAATATTGCCCACGATTCGATAAGTCCCTTCTCTTAATTCTCCATATTCGAACAGCAAGGTGGGCAGCACAGAACCTGGCTAGAAATCACTTCACAAATACACTAATCCCCCACTACCACTTCATACACAGATCCTTTCACCGAAAAAAACATTTCACCAGCACTACGTCACCAACATCCAATTCACCAGCAGCACAACAATCACCCAACAGGCCCAGATACTCAAACAATTCCAGTATCTGTTGAAGCTCACAACCGTAAAACTCATTAACAACAGAAGCGGCGAAATTCTGAATTGTTTCTGAGCTAATTGACACCAACCAAATTGTTCTGCAGTAACCCTCTTTTTTGTGTTACTGATTACTTTCTGCCTCTACTGAGATTACAACAACATAACGCTGTATCGGTAGTGAATACAAAGGCCGGTCTTGCAGGGCAGTCTACCAGATCTTCTGCAGCAGCGTTAGTCACAAGGAACCCCAGATCAGCTGATAATTGAGGAACAGACCATAAACCCTGGACTGTCCAACAGACCTCCTCTTCCAGCAGTGCTAGAGCCACCAGAATCCCGATAGCAACCAGTAGCTGGAGAACAGACATCACACTGACAATGGAAGCTGCCCCAGCAAAGCTGTCTAACAGACCTCCCTTTCCATCAGTGTTGGAGTCTACTATACAGCTTTCCAAGAACACTTAACAAACTTATACCACTGTGGTTTGAGCATTCACCTTGATCCCTCTTTCGTTTATTTAGTGGGACTATACGTGCACTCCTTCACTCCTCAGGCACCTCACCATGATTCACACATATAACGAAAATCCTCACGAGCCAATCAACAACACAGTCACTCCCTTTCTCAAGAAATTCAACTGCAGTGCCATCCACTTCAGCCGCCTTGCCACATTTCATGTCACGTAAGGCCCCCACCAAACCACTCTTTGCATACCATCCCAACCTAACCACCCTACATCTGCCGCCCTATCATGAAAAACAGTTAACAGTCCTGCCAAACACTCATTCCATCTCCTCCTCACTTCATCACAACCTTTTACCTCTTCCCCGTTCGCCCCTTTCCCCGATGTCCCCATTTGTCCTCTTGTCTTTCGTACACAATCAACCTCCCTCCAAAACATCATATTTTCGCTGATGTTTACCAATACTGTTTAACACCAACTCTCATTTGTTCTTATTTCACAAGCCCAGCTCCTTTCTCTTGACCATCTGTCGTTTTCTTTTATACATCTGATCATACGTACTACTTCCCTGTAAGTACCGTCCGTATGCCTCTCTTTTCTCTTTCACAAGTAACTTTGCGTTGTCATCCCACCACTCATTACCCTTACTAACCTAACCGCCTCTCGCATGCCTCACACACCTTCCCTAAATACCTCCCATTCCTCACCCACTCCCCGAGCTTCGTTTACGCTCACCCTTTGCCATTCTACGCTAAAGCTCTCTTAGTATTTCTTCACATAAGTCTCTTTTCCAAGCTCTCTTTCTTTTGCTATTCTCTTCTCACCCACAACGTTTCCTCTTTTCCGAAAACTTCTACAAATCTTCACCCTCGCCTCCACAGGGTAATCATCAGACATCCCACCAGCTGCCCTTCCTAAAACTTCATTTCCAAAAGTCTCTCTTTTTTGTTCCTATCAATTATCATGCAGTCCAATAATGCCCTTCTTTCCTTCTCACTTGCATATGCTTGTATATGTACCTCTTTTCAAACCAGGAATTCCTACTCACCAGCCCTTTCTCAGCACACAGTTCCACTAACTGTTCACCATTACTATTCAGTTTATCGAATACCCCATGTCCCATCCCCAGTTATACCCTCAATTGCCACATACTCACCTTCGCATCTAAATCATTCATCACTGATACCCGGTCTCGTGCATCAAAACTGCTGACACACTTACTCACGTGCTCTAAAAACAGTTGCCTCTCATGATCTTTCTTTTCATGGCTAGGTGCATAAGCGCTAATAATCATCCATCTCTCATGATCCACTTTCATTTTCATCCATATCAGTCTGGAGATCACTCCCTTACAATCTTTCACACACTCTCATAACTCCTGCCTCAGCATTAGTGCTACCTCATCCTTAGCTCTTGCCCTCACACCAACACCTGACTTTGCTCCTACGATATTTCTAAACATTCTTCCTCTTTACCTTTGAGCTTTGTTTCACTCAGAGCCAGAACATACTACCTATCTCTCCTCTCTTCTCATCATGGTTACATCCACACACATTCGAGGACCCCAGCCCAAGCCTCAGAGGAGGTTGAGCACTCTTCGCTTGGCTCCACCTTTTATTCATCTTTTGAAAATTGAAATACAAGAAAGGGAAGGAAGGGGGGTTAGAGTCCCCCGCTCCGGTCTCCCTTAGTCGCCTTCTACGATACGCATGAAATACGTAGGAAGAATTATTTCTACCCTACCCAAAGGTCAATATCATTTACATATGTACATTACTGGACATGGAATTTGATATTGGTTAAGTTTGGTGCTACTTTGATATGTTCTTAATATACAGCAGGATGTGATGTAGTTGTATGTATTTGCGTTTATAGCGAACTTCTGTCCAAACTGGGGTTAACTTGAAATATGAAATTCACAAACCTTATATGATATCAGGAAAATATCGATGTAATCCATCACAACTTAAGGAAAAAATAATGCTTTATTCTTATGGTTTCTAGAAATCAATATGTATTCTCTGAAATTAATCAGTAAACTGGTTCTAATATTCACAGTCTCCTATTTAATACCCTGATCATTACAGTAGCGGTGGTGTAATGATACATTGATAAGGCATCAAAAGAATATTTCGTTGTGAACCATCAAAATGCATGGTAAATGTCCGCCGGAAACGATATCTCTATAAACGTATCGACAGCGTAATATTTCAGATGAGGCTTAATTCTCAATTTGATCAAATTAACTCCTGCGTGATTTAGTTTTCATGATTTTATCTTTTTGCATAGAATATTCTACCGCACTTTCATCATGAAATGAAATACAGTATATATATATAT
>JAYMFT010191302.1:0-11848 GCA_038088735.1 Panulirus argus
ATATATATATATATATATATATATATATATATATATATATATATGAAGGTGAAATCGCACTTCAGTAGGAGTTCATACAATTTTATTTAACATGTAATTTATCTATACATGTGGCATATGTTTCGTGGAGGCAATCCACCTCATCAGGTGCCAAATTTTAATAAAGTTATTTAATCTCAACATCACACCGGAACCATCGTCTTCCCTATACCTTCATATATTACTCATGGACAGTCCTTCCTTCAGTATATTTACATGCCTCAGAGCAGGAAGGTAAGACCATTGGGTACGATGGTCTTGCCTGACCTTTTGTTCGACCATTTAAAGGCCATGTCAAATATCACGCCACTATACTACCCTCGAGTCTGTTAGATAATGAAACACAGCTGACATACAAGCCCCAAGCACAAAACCCAAGAGAATTATGAATAGAAAACGCGAAATCAGAATGCCAGAGGGAGGAGAAAACACGAAGCTGCAAACACCAGAGAGGGAGAGAAGAGAAAACCCGAAGTTGGTGCCACACAGAAAAGAAAAAGACAGCGACAGAAGAAGAGCAGGTAGGGTGTGGAGTGGCTGGGATTCCACTCCTGCCACCCACACCCCCTCCCAACCCGTCCCCTCCCAACACGTACTTCTCTGCTCTAGGCCAGACACGTCAGTGGCTTATCTTCACCACACACACACACACACACACACACACACACACACACACGGCCGTCAAAACACTGGCCGCAAGAATCGGTACACGTAAGGGAACTCTTCATTTCCCCCCCCCCTCTCTTTTATAGACAAAGTCACGCTATCTGTTTGTCTTATTATGGAGTATATCTGTCACCGATGACGGTGTCAGTTTCTCATCTGCCTAGGACTACTGTCCGTCTGGGGACTGTCTAGGGGGTCACTGTCATCGCTGGGGGACGCTCGAATTTATCGATCAGTCACCAAGGACGTGGATGAGCGGAGAGGTGCCTGTCAGAAGGTGCCTATGTAATGTATTTCCTAACAAGATGGAAAAAAAAAGAATGGGAAATATGTTAGAGAAAGCACTTGGCCGGACGCAAGGGCCATATATACAGTGTGTATGGTCCTAAGGATGATCATAAACACCTTATAGAAATATTCAACTTTATTTTCGAATGGTGGTTATGGCTAGACACAGACGGTCTTAATGACCCCTGGCAGCTGATAGGCCTGAAGCCCAAATGACCCATCAGCCAACCACCAACCAACCCAGAGGCCGAAGCAGGAGTATGTAATTACCTATCAGTACAGTAGGGAGAGGGAGGGGGTAATACACTCTTCCAAGGCCCATGCTTTGTACTTGTCTGTTTGTACTGTGCTGTACTCGTGGGGGCACCCATCTCTACTATCATAAAAAAAAAAAAAAACTGTATGCCGTCCGCATTTCATATTTTTTCTAATTCAATTATCATCATTCAAGAATGGGGTCCTGTGGAAGGGGTGTGAGGAAGTCCCATGCGTCTTGGAGGACTGAGGAAGGAGGTAGGGTTTACAGACGGAGAGAAGGACATGCCACTGTGGATATTACACATAATTCCTGGAATATAAGTCCAGAAAAGTAATACATCGTCGTCGTTAACATTAACTTACCACTGGGCGTTGTCGGGGAGTATCAAAGGGGTATCAAACCCTTTCATAGAACAAAGAAAAGCCTACTTTCGAAAAAGGGAGAAATGATCAGAGATCATATAATTCGTACACTCCACACAGCCAATAAATAAACGTAAAATACATTAGGAGTGAGACAATAAAAGTTTGAAACTTTTGGTATTAGTGTACTTCAGGCACCTCAACAAACCGTGGAATGGGGTCGCCTTTATTCTCACGGACAGAAAAAGCTTTTATAAATAAAGAATTAATAGTGCTTTTCCCCTAAATGCTTGCTTCAGATGTAATAACTTTACGTAAACATACCAGCAGACCCCCGGCCGCAGTCGCGGTCTCCCACTCCTGCCGCTGAAAAGGGCTTTTGTCTTGAGTGCATCTCAACAAAGGGACGGACTCATCCCTCACCACGGGCCCGCCAGCCCCACGCCTCACTGCCAGCCTGTGGTGTTCCTCCTCCCCGCATCACAAGCACAATTCAGGACAGCTTCTTTTTTTTTATCTTTTTTAAGAATGTTTCCCTCAGCATCGATGTACGCCACACACACACACACACAGAAATAGAGAACAAGAGTATGGGTTGACTTGAACACAACCTCTATGTTTTAAAACCAGTTTGACGACTTCAACAGAGGACAGTTCTTAGAAAGATACAAGGACAGAACAAAGACAGCCTCGTCCATGAAAGCGAGTGACTTGTTGGAAAAGATGAAGAGAAGCACTCTTATAGTGTTAAAGAGTTTGGCTGAATGGAATAAGCTAAATGATGGAAATGTGAATGCTAACAGTACACAAAGCTTTCAAAACGTTATAAGTACAATGGTACAGAAAGTTCAATAGACTGGGGCCCCAAGAGTGTAGAAGACTCCCTCCCTGTAGAGTGCAAAATGGTAATTACATAAACAGACACAGACACAGACGGAATACAGAGGAACAAAAGGCAGACCCACTGTCACAGTCTGTTCATAGAAAACTGGTCACTCTCTGTGAAGCTAACCTTACTCACATCCTGTTTAGTGCAAGGTAATAATAATTTCGTTAGACTCAGAGGTAAGGGGAGGGGGGGGGAACTAATTCTCTTTTATCCTAAGGTAATAAAAACCATCGGGTAATATCAGGTAATAAAAGCCAGAATATAAATCTGAAAAAAACCATAAGATATATAATAAAACCGATATCATCTAATAAAAACCATAACATCAAATAAAACCATAATATTACATATACTAAAAAACGTACGATAGTATGTAATAAAAAAACATTAGAAATAACCTTCTTTAACAGGATTTTCTTTTCGAAATCTGTTTTACGAAGGGTTGGAATCCAGAGGATGAAGCCTTAATTCACTCCAACCCATAGGTAAAAAGTAAGTTACTCCGTGTTTGTCGTATTGTCCTTATACAATTACTCGTGTGAACGAAGCTTCACGCCGAAGTAAATGGATCCGTTCGAATCTTAACCGGTGAAAATATCCATACGTATATATCGAACCTCCCTTAAACCCTTCACCATAACAGTATCCGGACCTTGGGCACGATGGTATGCATTACGACCCTTCAGCAAACACGACGGTATCCGATCCTTAAAACACGACGGTAACCGATCTTTAAAACACGACGGTATCCGATCTCAGAGGAAAACTGTGTCAAACCCGAGAGAGAGAGAGAGAGAGAGAGAGAGAGAGAGAGAACACTAGTGGTACAAGCGACGGACCAAAAGCGTAGCCCGGAGAGTCTCAGATAAGGTTATCTGGTTCCCCGTGGAATGCCGTTCCATTAAATTGGTAAGAACGAACGTCTCTGTTTTCTTTCTTTAATTTTTTTTCTCGTGGTTATCCCGTACTGTGGGATAACTACAGTGTCACACACCAGACCCTATTGTTTGAATGATTCATATATATATATATATATATATATATATATATACACACACACACACACGCAAACAAATCAGGTGTATATTTCTTGAAAGTTGCATTTGCATGGATGCTCAACACGATCGGTTTTACGTCCACGGTGATATTATAGTAACTTGTTTCATCGCTTAAGCTGGCAATACAGCCAATTTTACTAGGTCATGCTCAACAAGCTGTCGGATTCGTTGTACGATAATGCATCACAAAAATATCAGGTGCTGGTTGCACTTTTCTTTTTTGGACGCGCTTCTTTACCATCAAACTTTATCTTATAAGCCTTTGGCATTATCTATCATTAACAGCTTCGTCCCTACTCGCATTGTGTGTGTCTGAAAAGATTTCAAACAGATCAAGTGATAATTACACGTACACAAAAAATTGGCCTTAAATGTGTATGTAATTGGCACTTGTCACATGTGAAATCGTAAACAGCAGCGTACTAGTCCCTTATTAACGCCGGCAACACATATTCAGTGTCTGCAATCGATTAATAGGCTACAGCTGGGAACACGATTGTTCTGGAAACAAAGTGACACGTAAGAGAGATTCCCTTTGAGAAAGGTACGTTTTGCAAGTCCTAAGTAATGCCAGGTTCCGTCAAACGGGCGAAGAGCACTTGACACCAGTGAGAAAGCGAGGTCTGCAATGATAGACGTGTCAGGCATGGTTAGGCTAAATTACATATAGACATCAACTTTAGCACGACGGTACGATCCCTTTTGAGAATGACGGTACAAACCACTCAGACTACGACGCTACGACCCTGGAGCACCACGATTTCAAGACCCGTGCCCACAAGATACGACCGTGGAACACGGTGGTACGACCCATGAGCACGATGTTTCGCCACCCTTGGGTATGACAGCAGGATTTTTTGACCTAACCTGTGAGTCAGGTCCAAAGAGGCCGGGCCATCAATACCCAAGGGTCGTACCGACGTGCTCTATGGTCGTATCGAGGTTACGACTATAACAGTTTCGCGTCGCGGTTGCAATGTATGATCTGACGACATTATTTGGGCGTAAACTAGCGTAACCTATATTTTTGGACACCTTGGCGTTCTTACGAAACATTTCCCTCAAGACACGTTCAGAACACTGTGTTTATTTGCTTTGCTTACTCTAATGAGCTTTATAAAAAATAAGGAGCTGCGGTGCATTCTAAAGTCATAGCATTAAAAAAGGTAAATTTCTTATCGTGAATTTTCTTTACCGTTATTTTTATTTTCATATTAAACATATAAATTATAGTCTAATCATACTTAAGTGGCGAATGATAGTGGTCAAAATTCATCAAATCAATGCATTGTTTAAAACCTTGATGACCCCAATAAGGAAAAGTAAGAAGTTCCACAGAAAATGAAGGGTCATATACAGAGTTAGTTATTTAGTCGTGGAGTTAACTTTAACGCAAAAAAAAAAAAAAGGCACTGGTTTTTACCTGACGGTGACAACCATAATGACTTTGGCATTCTATTGACCAAAAGCCTAAATAACTAACATACATCATAAAGAGATTATATGATTACACAAATTACTTAAATATTGTTGCGCAACAACGGATCCATTTTCCTTACACCTGCATCAAGTAAATAATGAAAGCCGAACGTTCGATGTCATTACGACATATCATTTCCCTCTCCATGGTTTATGTACCTACACTTTCTAAGTTCCCCAAACTCACTACACAAAATGATTTTCGGGATGACACCATCAGTGATTCCCACGATTAAAGAGCAAAACAGGGAACGATTGTGAAATGTTGCTAGCATCAGTGACGTGTGTAACGCAAGTTGCCGTAACGGCGACGGTGAGAGCTCCACTGAGTGACCAGGCGAGAAGAATCTACTTCTCTGTAACACATTTGCTCAATTCACGTTTCTCCGCTACTGAAATTGCCTTAACTAAGGACAAACTGCAATCTGCAGTTCTTACTTCATCATCTGCCTGTATCAATATTTCTACTGAGGATTATCTAAGCTCAATCAAATAACAAGAGACGTATGTAGTTTAAGAACTATCTTCAATACCTAACAATTTTTTTTTCAAGTGGTGGTTATTACTTGACAAAGACGGTCCTAATTACTCTGGCAGCTGATAGGCTTGAAACACAAAAAAATAATTATAAAAAGGAACTCTGTTATGAACCAGTAGATTCAATCTGTATCCAAATCTATTATTTAAGGGAAAAACAGTGATTATGTTGTACACGAAATATATTAGTTTTCAGTTTTTCAACCGCACTTCGTTTTTTTTCCGAAACAAAAGAGGTTATATATTCCTTAATCCTTTGAGCCGCCAGCACTTTTGGCTGTACCGTCGAGCTCAGGGGGTCGTACCGTCGTGCTCATGAGTCGTACCATCGTGTTCAATCCACAGACTACATAAAGCTACTGACACTCATTTGTCAACGCTGCTTCCCAGCACGTCTTCAAAGAACTCCGTCTTAAACATGTGAAAATAATCTATTTTGTATTACATATCTAAAAAGGAAAATGCATGTTGCCACACAACACGGACTTTCGAGGTTACTATATTTTTTCCGGGACGTTATAATAATGCACCGTGTAACCACGCAAGTTGGGCGTGGCTTGGAGGTTCTAGCTGTAAAGTTAATGTGCTGTTAAAACGAAATGTTTACCAGTGCAGTACACCCACTATGGTGGTTCGAGGCTGTGGGTAGACGGAGGCAGCATAAAGTTATGTAACTACTTATATAAGGTAAGTAACACCATAGTGTAAATTATAAAGGTATACGGTTTAGTTCGGGATAACATTTACATATGTACATTAGTTTTTTACCTCCATTTTCTTTCTTCGCAACAGCATTTACATCATTGATATGGATAACTATTATTTTACGCTGAAGTGTGGGGTATTTAACAAATGCCCAAGAAGACCTTTCTCGATTATGACCATGAGGTTTGATTGATCAAACTATTGGTGGTCGTTTCTAACCAAACAACTATAGTAACTACTCTGATCAAACTACTGGCGGTCATTACCACGACATATGCCAATCTGGCGACCCGGGTTCGACATCACACATGCCAGTCTCCATCTTTGGGCGGGAGACTTCACGCAATCAGCTGAGGTCTCCCTCCAAGCTACATAAAATAGCACGGTTTGTGACTGTTCAGCGCTTACAAAGCGAACGCCATCACATTCGACTTTGTCAACGTCGGACATTCTATTCTTAACAATATTGAATAAGAATCTTTCTTACACTCTTAGCGCTTATACTGACTAATTTCTAATGGCTGGCAGGCCGTGGCAATGGAATGTCTCAGTACCAACAGTAGAACTCTTTTGTACAACATATATTATTCTACATGTAATACTTATTCGTAAGAGAATCCTCCACGAAAGACTGGAGTAACAGAGCGGCAAGGGACTGAGATCGGACGACCTTGGCTCCGTGCAAACAAAGCGTCGGCCCGTCTTATAATCCTTCCCCATGGAGTTATAAATAGGCGTAAGGACAAGATGACTCAAAAATACCAACGGGTGTTGTATCATATATACATTTTATAAGTGGGGAACTACCAGCCAGACACCGAGTACAAACTATGTATCCCACTGAGGAATAATGCGAAGCCTATCTCACAACAGTGACAGTTTTGTATAGCGGTAAAGCCCAAAGCGTTTTTTTTTATTTTTTACACCAGGGGAAAAAATGTAGTGCCAAAAAGCGATTTCCATCAGGGAATGAGAAAGAATAGAACGTGAAGCTTTTATCTACGGTACAGTAGAGTACATATCTCGTTGGACTCTTTAAATACAAGAGGAATACCATGCAAACAGGACAAAACTATGTCGCTTAAATTTATATCCGCTAAGAAATTGTCTTGGATATCAAGCCACCATGAACACTCCCACTGATTTTAAACCGCGAACAAGGAACTGCATCTTTTTTAAATATAATTTATCAAGGTGACACACTAGCCTTCTGCTTACCACTCCCAAATCACCTCACTATTTAGATATTCATTCTTTTAGTTATATTAAGTACTTTTTTACGCTTTTAAGTCAATGGATCGCTATAATCACATAAGGAGTGACAGCTCCTTTGGCGCGATAAGGTTCTCGACGAGTCCGTACTCCTTTCCGTCCACTGACGATGGTGCAACCTTCTCATAGGAGGTGACTTCTGAACTCGCAGTATAAGGACATGCAGGCAAAGTCTGGTGACAGACACACACACACGGCAGCCGACGGGGCTCTCTTGTCTCTCCTCCTCAAGGATTCCGGTCGTAAAAGAGATTACTTCCTCCTAGCCTGATTACCAAACAACGCAGTCGACCACCACCGAGAGAAACGAGAAACACGAAACAAAGCGAGTCTGTCTCCAGTATAACGATTGCAGTGGACAAATCCAACTGAAACAAAAATAACCAACAATATCTTAGGTTTGTCTTCAGTAACATGAATGCTAGAGACAAAATAACCGTAGATATTTTACGTTTGTCTCCATTAAGACTAATAAAGGAACAAATTATACGTGTATATATATATATATATATATATATATATATATATATATATATATATGAAAACAAATAATCTCAAATACATATCCTGAGAAACATGCACGTCAACAAACACAACCTCTGCTCTTCAACACCGATGTGAGCGCGGCGACTCGACAGGGCGAAAAGTAATCAACCCCAGCACTCGGGAGCCTTTAACAGGTGGTTCTACAATTAAGCAGCTGGAGATAATTACCCGGTGCTGTGAGTAATGAGGTCTAATCTTTTGAGACCTACTCTAGAGCCCCCACAAGCAAGGTGGTGTGACAAGAAGCTTATGCTGAAGATACTGTCACAGGCTACAGGAACAATCAGATACAAGCACAGATATAAACTACATGTACAAGCTGGTCATTAGTTGAAACTAATCAAATTTCATTACGTTTTTCAAGTTCCTCTCATTCCATTCATCGTTCCAAGTCTGTTTTTTCTTGCACTCACGTTTTCTGTGTCTTCCTCTCATCCAATCATATTCTACGATTATACTCTACGTAACTGTCTGTATCTGGAAGGATTACCATAAATATCACTGAAACAATAGCGCTTCCATGTGGTACGACATTATCAAACAAAGTTCCATTTAGCACTACTTTCAGTCTTTTCTTTGTCAGGAACTCCTTGATCCATATTCTTATTTTTCCTTTTCACGCTCTGCTTCGCTACTTCATGAAGAGAGATCTGTAGCCAACTTAGTTATATGCCTTAACAAAGTCGAGAAAAACATTGGCCATTCACTTTCACTACATTTATGTTTTACATATGTCTTTGCAGTGAAACAATAGACGCTTTTGTTACTTTTACCTGTTACATTTCTATGGAGCCCTTCGTTAATACATTTGTTAATATTTAGGTGTTCCAGGATTCTTTTTGTCACTCTTTAAGATACTTGTATTACATGTGATGTAAGGGTGACTGGACTGCTACAGTGATTCGGTAAGAACCTAGATCTTCCTATCTGAAGTGTTGATCCGTGGGCTAAGTTGGGAATATCTGTTATGTGTATTTACCGAAAGTTCTTACAAGCATAGCGCCTGGCAATGAGATAAGGGGAATACCTTTACCTTTCTGTCCCTAGATTCCCTTCTTCTACTGGGTTCCAGCAGCGCTTAGGAAGCTAGCCACGTCCACCAGGAGCGACCATAAAGGTAAACAAGAAGTGCGATTATATGCATATGTCTTTGTGGGGTGAGTACAGAACACGTGAGGACAGACAATATGATACAGCAATTACTTGACCCCAGAGTCAATAGTATTAAACAGCTCTACAAGCACAAGAAGGAACTTACCCATCACCAACGCCTTATATTATAGCCATCACGCTACGGGTGTGTGTGTGTGTGTGTGTGTGTGTGATTAAAGAACGATCAGCAAGGAACGGCACATTAAACCAGCATCCGTTCAAGGCAAAAGTAAACCAGCTTAAACTACTAATTACAGTAAACCAGGTTTAACTACTAACTGCAGTAAATCAGGTTTAACTACAGTACTACCAACGAACAAAGAATTAAAAAAGTTTTAAAATGTTCTCCAAAATATAACAGAGCAGAACACTATCTCCATCTGGCTACGATACACTCTCAACTCTTGCTATTCAAACCAGTTCTCACTAAACCAAAACCTACGAAAAATCTTGTTTGACTGGAAACACTATTTCTTTTCTTTTTATTTTTCTTAACCAACTGACCGATTTCTTGCACAGACGAAGAGCTGGGACCTTAGCCTCTTTTGCCGCGACAGAGCGACTCTAGAGTGCGTCAACGACGCTTGGGAACGGCGGCACTGACGACCCTTCAGAACGACAATGGCTATTCCGTAAGCACGACGGGGGAGCGTCCCTCTCTTAAGGTATAATATGGCGCGGTCCTTAACCTGACTCCTTTTAAGGGGCCAGACCACAAGTTATTTCATCATACGCAAAGGTCACACAGCCATGCTCAAGGGGTCGTATCGCCACGTTCAAAGGGTCATACCGCCACGTTGGGGGTCGTACCGTCACGTTCATGGGTCGTACTGCCATGCTCAAAGGTCGTACCATCGCGTTCATTTGGGGGGGGGGGTCACGTCACATGTCCGTGCTCGAGAGCTATGGGACTGCCGCTGGCGAGTGCTGGCAACTGACCCGAGATCATCGACTTCCTGGCCTTCTCTAGGAGGAGGGGGAACAGCGCTGCCACGGTCAGGGGTAGAGAGAGAGTTGAATACTCTGCCCCGCCGTGCATCCTGGGGTAGCTAGTACCTGTACCACTCACCACACGAGAGAGAGTGAGTACCACCGGAGAGATTTCGTTAAAAAGTAGGGCTACCGCTTAGCGTTTAACCGCAGGTCTAACTCGAATGACGCTGTTTCTCTTTGCCGCCTCCATCATTATATAATCACTGATCCTGAGCCCATCTGGAACTATCTTTAGCCAAAGGAAAAGTTTTCTATGTTTCCGTAGCCGTTTCATGGATGTTGCTTTTCCTTGATAGGGATTGTTGAATAGCCTTTCCAACATCCGTGATGGATTCTCGTATACATTTCTTTGATAACATTTTGGTTCATTCGAAGGTATTATTGCAGGATTTATGATTCTGAATCAGCCTTTTTGGAAAAGCTTTCATATCCGGTACATTATATAGATTCTCTCGATCTCCGGTAAAAGAAAAAAAAAAATCATGCATCTTTCTCTTCTTTCAGAGCTGAAGAGTTCGAACGAGCTGTTCCAGCCTCATCTGATAGTTCATATCTTCCAGACCCTTCGACTTTGCATGTGAAGTGTACTCGTTCATTGCCATTTTTTTTTTTTTTTGTCTGGTGACAATACGACACATAAGTTTGATTTTTGCCAATAAACAATGACCGTCTTCGCCGTCAGCTTTCTGTCTCTCGTTGTGAAAGTTCGCAGTATCACACCTCTCCATCCTATCAATGTACATATATGCTCCTTGTATCCAAGTTTCTCATTTATTACGTCTCGTAGATCCTTGGCTTTTCGTAGGGAGTCGTCGCTATACTGTTGATAGCTCCGTGGCTTACTTGCTCAAAATTTAACACTAAAAATTTCACCGGGTTCTCTTTTATTTGTAAATTATATATACAAGTCTTACTGCAGTTTTTATTGTCACATGATCTAAACATTCTACTTGCTCTCGAGTCATCTGTAAGACAGGTGAATTTACTTTTGTCGCATATGACAGTCAATGTCAGTGATTGAAATCATCATCGTAAACAGAACTGAAACTAATATCATCCCTTGACGTAACCCCGAAGAAAGAGACCTCCTCTTCACACACACCACCATTTGCCATCTCTTTGGACTCTCTGTTAGTTAAAAACGCCTTGGTCATTTCCCTACTTCACTTTTCAAAATTTTCTTTTCGTTGCTTTTCCTAGTGTATCTCGCAAGAAATGCTTTAGCCAAGTCTGGAAAACCAGTTGCTCGTTCTCATTTCTCTGCAAAATAGTTCCATAAATGTCATTACACTAAATCAGGAGTCGAGTTTGTATACTTTTACCTGACACAGATCCATGCTGGCCTTCATTCACTGATAACTGCTGGTAATCAAATGTTCCAGTGTGTATGTGTGTGCTTTTTTCTCTTCTTGCCACTCTTTCATAAGCTTTAATTACATGTGACGTCAGGCTGACCGGTCTAAACTGCTTTGGAACTAGTTTAGATCCTGCTGTTTAATGGAGAGAGAGAGAGAGAGAGAGAGAGAGAGAGAGAGAGAGAGTCAAAATATACATAGATGATAAGTATCATACTGTGTAAATCACACACACACACATACATTCA
>JAYMFT010191313.1:0-11848 GCA_038088735.1 Panulirus argus
TCGCTGACGCGGGAAACAGCGATCAAGTATAATAATAATAATAATAATATATATATATATATATATATATATATATACACACACACACACTAGTAACCCAATTAACTCTCACAATATGCTCCTTGAAAATAGAACATTAAGCAAACCAGTTCTCTACAGGACATATACCTTTGTATATATGATGTGTTCCTGATGACATTATTTTTTACCTATGAGATATATATAGTATTGTATATAAGAGTCACCATTATTAATAACCACAGATTACACTAACATATCTTTATTAATCAATGAATTACAAATAAAAAATTTACATTATTGTATCAAAAACAACAGCTGTTGACGAACAGCGATGACTGTAGACAAGCAAGTGAGAGGGGCAGCATGTAAGAGTAACGTGGTGGGTGGGTGGGAAGTTGTAGGCAGTTGTTATCATATAGCTCTGCTCTAGCAGAAGCAAATCCATCTCTGCATCACTGAAATTACAGTTTAGATGGCAATAACAGAGGGAGTAGTGATGACGGTGGTAGTGGTGGTGGTGGTGGTGAGGGAGAATTGTGGTTAGCGGTGAAGTGATGCATCTGTATGTTTTTTTGGTAACACTGGCCACAGCCCTAGCAGATGCTACTGAACAGCTAATGTCAACCAACAATACTGTGTAAGTATAAATGAGCTATAATGTATCCCTTCAACATTGTTAGATAACATTTCAAAACATGGAGTGAGAAAGCAGAAAGGTGGAGGTGATTAGAGAGGTGAAGTGCAAAGATGTGGTAACACCCACTGGGTATGCTGTCAAACGCTCCTCACTTAGCTGAGCTTAACTCAACCTAACTTCCATTTTTTCTAACAAACTGCTCCTTGATTGAGTCCCCTTCTTTACTGTTAATCTCATGTTCATCATGGAAGAAGCTTTTACTTGCCTGCTTCCATAATAATGGTTCTAACTGTTGATGTAACCATTTTAAAAATATCACTGACATCTACCTGATGCTCACTAGCTTCCAACTACCTCAACAAGTGTAATTTTACATCAAAGGGGAGGCTTTTCCTAGATGCTTTAGATGCACAAGCAGCACTAGGACTTGCAGGCTGTCTTCCACACATGATGGGTAAAAAGTAGTCATAATAGTATTGAAAAATCTGAGTCAGCATGAATTGGTTCACAGTGTAAGTACTATAGAGGAAAGCATACACAACTGATTGGATGTGAGCATGTGAGTAAGGCACTCTGACTGGCCAAGCGAGCATGAACGGAGGGAGTTGCTCTTGATGTACTGTGAGTGTTTGAACTCATGCCTTTTGACTTCTTCAACGAATTTTCACCATTAATGAAACAGCACTCTACAGGGTAGAGCTAACCAGGGTATTAGAGTATTATGACCAACATGGCATAGGCAAAGAACATGCTCCAATCAAAGCCATCTCAAGTGAAAGAGAAAAGTAAAAGAAAGAGAATGTTGAATTACTCCAGGCACTGTAGGTGTTTGTAGACCTGACTCTTACAGGAGGAAAGGTTACATGAAGAGAGAAAGACAAGAAAAGGACAAGAAATCCACAGATTAGGTGTTCAAGGAAAGAAGGAGGCATCATAAATGCCAATTCTGAAAAGAGAAAAAGGCCAAGCATAGGAGCTGTGTCAGAGAAAGTAAAGTAGATCTCAGTTGCTATATGGTCAATGGGGCCCTGGGAAGCATCCAACCCCTCAACCAATGGTACAATTAAACTTACACTCAAATCAAACCTGTCATGCCCACCTGCTTCACCTCATTGCCTTACTCTTGTTCTCATTAACTCTTAGCTTCCTCCTTTCTCACACACTCCCAACTATGACAACAGTTTCTGAGGTTTCTAACTGAAGACTGCTACCAGATATATTCTAAATGTATCATATCTTCATTTTATAACTGTCTTGAATTGACAAACTTGCAATTAACTTTAAAGCTTTGAGGAAAAATAAAAAAATTACATTCACTTATTGTGTCCTTGCATAAGAAATCAAGAGCACATAAAAAAAAGGTAAAGTAGTAATATGTAAGCTACATGTAGAAAACTCAATCATGTACAATTTTATAAAGATCATCTTCACAGTCTGCACACCAGTTAAAGTTTTTGGCAAAGGAAAAAGTCTAAGGCAACCACAAAAACCAAAACTGTGACACACTAATTTTGGTTCACTAATCATGCAAGTACATTACCTTATATAAATCAGTATCAGATCACCTACCAAACAAAGTATCTGCCAAAGAGAAAAATCTATGGTAATTACATGCCTAAAATAAAACCCAGAGGCTGTGGTGCACTAAATATTTGTTCACTTGACTAAAACAGGTGCTCACTAACAGAAACAATTTACTTTTAAATGCTATATGAGCCCATAAATTTTTTTTTAGTTAACACATACAGAGTATTATACATTACTAATAAGACATATATCCATGCAAGATCATTAACTTACTCAAATCAACAACAATATACAACAAAAAAGACAATTCTTTTCACAGGGAAATTCTATCAACTCACACACCTAATACAAAACTATGATGTAAGCACAGTACATCAGCAGTTAACCGAACTAACCATGAGCTGTGTTACATATACAGGTAGAAGATCTCCAATAAAAACATCCATAGCCTGAAAACATCCAAAATCCAAATGCATGTATATATATACAATTCCAACCAAAATGGCACATTTTCAATGTTTGAATTTAAGGTGACAGTGTTCTGTGCTTTTCTGCTACTTCTGTGGAGTTTGCCTCTGTTCTGCCTATATTTATAATTGTGTCCATCCAGTAACCAACTCCTGGCACTTCATCTACATAATCAACAGACTTTCCCTTTGTCTGCACTACACTTGTTCAAAACAAGAGATAAATGAGAATTTTGAGAACGTATACTGTATTAAGAAAATTATTTTTAAATGCTTTAAGTACAAAACATTTATTGGCAGTAAGCGGTCAGCAACTATAGACTAGGAAGGTACTGAGAGACGTCTTTTAATAGAGCCTCGTATACGGATTAATGTTTAAAAGAAAAGAAACAATATTCATTTAATAAATAGATTATACACAATATATATATATATATATATATATATATATATATATATATATATATATAAACAAAAACAAAAAATTCATCAAATGTATAAATAAAAGAAAGAACAATGATATATGCTGTCATCTATTTTTACATTCTCTAAGCTAGTTGTGCACAGCCTGCCATCTATTGCATCATTTCAGTCTCTGTTGTTCTTTTTAGCTATCCCCTGCACATATTTAGAGAAAAATTTTAAACCCACCATCTCTGGAAAACAGCCTGCAAGTGCAAGTACAGGTAAAGCATCCAAGATGCCCTGAAAACTGATTACCATAGACTTAAAGATGCAAGTGATATGCAGGATGGACAGGTCAGCGTCAAGCACAAGTGGGTCAGTCGCGTGGATTAGCTTCCCCTACCATTATAATGATGCTTAACAATGGTTCTGTTACTAGGTATGTCGCCCCCTCAGGCATAATAAATTCATTTAAAAAAAAAAGTGGGATAGGATAATAAAAAAAAAATCCATCATGTCCTAAGTTGCAACACATTTCTCCCATACAAGGAATTAACCACTAAAGAAGTGGCACTAGAGTGCTTTAGTTATGGAGACCTTGTCGCCATAGACACCCTTTTGAGGGTGTTCCAATTGGAACAGACGTCAGAGATATAGATAGATAGATGATGGAGAGCAAGCTAGGAAGTTGTAGGTGCACTGTCAGGGCGCAGCAGCAGTCATCAACAACATTGCAGGCTCCGAGATACTTTTGAATGTTGATTAAATTTAGCTTCATATGGTATCTATATCAGCAATGTCTTCGTTCTATCTATAAAACACCAAAATAATATTTCCAGAGTCATTACTGTTATTGAAGAAAGCAATTCTATAACACTGACAAGTGTAAGAAATTAATATGTCAGGAACACATCTCCATAGGTATCATGTCATAACAAACTCTTTTAATGGATTTTTCACTTACTGGACATTCCTCAAAAATGCATCTAGATTATTAAAAGGCCTCTTACCACCTGGACATCAGAAGGGTTAGCAAAGGTAACACAGTGAGCCAGCAATGCAGTGGGTGCCACATTCCCCTCCTTAGCCCTGGTTGCTGTCTTTACTGCGTCACACGTGCATGTGGGTTGATGAAATGCAATCTACAAACACATACTCTTAGTATATATCACATATAACTCTTGATAACCAATAACTCATATGACTCTTTATTTAAAACCACTACTGTCCTCATTCAATTCATATAAAACACATGGTGAAATATCCAAACAATATCTCACCAGCACTGATTTGGAGCATCATCATCCCAAAGTTTACCAATAAGCATTCACCCCAGCACACATCTGCCCTCTTTTTCAACCCCTGCACCTTCCTCTTGGCCTCCTGCCACTTTCTCTTATACAACTACCAATTGTTTGCACTACTTCCTTGTAAATATTCCTCATACACCTCACTTTTCTCTTTCAATAACAACTGTAATATGAAGTTCTGGGAAACTGTGGGTCAAAAAATGTATGATTCAATGAAACACATATAGCAATTAAAAAATCTAAAAACCTAACTTCCTTAGGCAGCTTATATTTACCTTAAATTTCATCTCAATGTCAAAATATAACAAAATCGTTATCATCTGGTATGTAAAGCCAAAAGGTCAAATTCATATCCACCAAAGTAATCTGTCTGTATACAAAAATAAATACAAAGCTATGACGATAAAGTATTTAGAGGTTATTCTTTTGCAATTAATTCACATCCTACAAAAACCTTACCTACTGGTGACTTTCCAAACAGCCCAGATAAATCTTTAAATTTCAATGTTACAGTCAAAATATACTTTGATTCCTGAGTACTTCACCCAGCCACATTTGTACGTGCACTTATGGCATGTTCATTGATGGAATCCATTTTTGTGTTTGTATGAATGCAACTGCCAAGCAACTATGCTGAACATTTACGTAAAATTCAAACAACATCCAAAATACGGTAAATATCAACTGCCTGGGAAGGTAAGATTTAGATGAGGTTTTCATAGGTATTGGTGATTCCTTGACATGTTTCACTGAACTTTACTTTTTGTCAGCCCTACATTATCCAATAACTGTATAATAAAGCCTTCCCCATTATCAAATTAAGTAGGTAATATCAGTTTAGCTTCACATCAAAACTAGCTTTGGATACTGCGTGATTTTGTTGGTGTATTTAGAGCTGAGTAGTTCGACCTACTGCACAGTATTTTACTCTAATACTTTGACTGAAAATTTTGTTTTAAGGATTATGAATATAAGGCAACTGTAAAACAACAGTAAAATATATCAAAAAGAAGTTACACATACCTTATCTAACTTCTCTACCAGCCAAAATCTGTTGCAAAAATATACAAACATTTATGCAGTCTACTGCTTGGGACTGCATGGATGACTGCTTATGGGGGATGGTTGGCAATAGGGAGAACAGCTGCATGGTCTGTCGTCTGTTTGTTGAGGATTACTGACAGCACAATGCTCAAACACAGGTGTGTCAGGGATACTCTGACTAGAATATTGAAAAGTACAATAAATCACAGATGCCAGGGGGGTTAGGTAAGTTCTAATGATTTTTTACAAGTATTTCATCTACAGTTCCATTGTGTAGTCCCATAATCTCTAATAATCATAACCTCCCCATTAATGTCTTATCAGATGTTGATGAATAAAATACAATAATCCAGACCACACTCCTCAATACTATTGTCATCCCAAAACACAACATTAGCAAAACAGAACAAGCTCTCTAATATCTAAACCTCATGTTGCATAGCTAACTTAACGGTTAAATTACCCTTACCAATCCAATTAAAATAAAAAAAATAATGCCATAAATAATACTTTGACACTAAATGTACTCTCTATACTATACAATACCATAGGAAAACATCAATCATTCTCCAAAGGTAGACTGATTTTGTGTATAATTTGCAAAGCACTTGAACATAATAGTTATCTAGTGTTTTTAGCCATAGAATATATGAAAGAACTTAAACCTCTTCTCACAGTCACACATTTTGGTTTCTATTCAAAATACCATCACTGAAAATATTTACATTAACATTATTGTCTAATATATCACCTAGTAGTCAGAATGTACAGCAGAAATACATCTATTCAAACTTTTCTATTATTTATTTGCTGAAATTTGACAGCATTTGTGCAATGCTCACTAATGGCTGTGATGGGTATATCTCGACCAGAATACTAGACATAAGATAAATCTCGACTACTAGGTGTTTCATTTTCCTGTGGTTTTATACATGTACTAAATTATGCACACCACTGTGATCTCTTGCAATATATATATATATATATATATATATATATATATATATATATATGAGAGGTTTTTCATTGGTTCTGTATATTGTTTATTAGTGCAGACTTGCAGTACTTGTACATTAATCAACTCCACATTTTTACTTGTATGTATAACCCTCACTACTATTAACTTATAAAAAAACATTATATAGTGTATTATTTAAATGGTACATTACAAATCAAACTCACTAAATATCCAGAGCTAATAATGATGCAGAGCTTGCAGAGGAACGTAAAAGTCTAGTCTAACTCCGCACTACTATTAACTTTGGATATCAAGCGATTCTGTTCAGTAATGTTACTGCACCATTTAATGGACACAACAACATGAAAAAATCAATGTTTTCCACATTTAGTTTTACTGAATGATACTAAATAAGGTATCAGAAGTGAGGTTAGGTACATCAGGGAAAATGTGGGCTTAACGTAAAACCAGGTAAAACACCTGTAAAAAATCAACAGTATCTATAACAACGTCAACTAGTAGCCAAAAGTAGCGAAGACATATACCCACATTAAGATGGTCTGCTGCTGGGGACTGCATAGCCACTTGGCCTATCATCTGTTTGGTGAAAATCGGTGGCATTTGCACGAAGCTCAGTCATAGGTGTGACTAGAATTTGCACCAAAATTCAGGAACATCAGGATAAATTTCAACTGCTAGAGAGGTTTGGTAGTTTTCAAAGGTTAATATTCTTTTATAAGTGAACTAAATTAAATACCTTTACAACATTTAACTACATCTTCCTTGACATACATAACCCTCACTTCTTTAGTTTAACATCACTCAGTACAACATAAAGCTCAAAAGTATACTCTGCAATTATTGTTTCTGAACACTACACAAGCACAACAACCAAAATATTTCATTATACACATGCTAATAGCAATGTGGAGCTAAAGTGGACTTCAACTCGTGTAATTAGGGAGATATATCCCAAACCCAATATATGCAATCTAAGAATCCCTATCCCACTAATTCCCAAATAAATTCACCACCAAATCCACTGAGAAACATCATCCATGGCGAGTAGCTTCTAAATTCAGCTCACGAGACCATTTTTTCACCTAACACTTAAGGTATCAGCACAAGAATCACGCACAATTCCGTAAAACTACTGCACAATACAAATTCCATAAAATCTGACTCTTGATAAAGGTTTAATTCAGGTAAGTGGCTTATGTAACCAGATTTTCCCACAAAACCCACAGTTAACTTTCTCATACCAAAAATTTGCGACAGTAAAATTTAGCTAAAGAAATGTAAAGCTTATCTCAACACATTAGTTCTCTACAAAACCATTGGGGCAACGAATCTCAATAAAAAAATCTTCATATACATCTACAACACTCGCTCATCATCAACACACATTATGACCACAGTATCATGAGCACGTTATATCTGAGTATGGCAAAATATACTACAAAATCAGCTCAGTTATCTATTCCTTTAAGACAAAATAAAAAGATAAATATATGGATGGGAGGATACAAGTCAAGGGTAAAATTACTACTCTATAAATAAGGGTTTTGCATCACATTCAATCGTGAAATCGTGATTATTCATTTACATAATCTGTTAATGTGGTAACAACATTAACAGATTACATAATTATAACATATATAATCAAGTATATGACTTTGCCACCCAAAAGCCTAGAAAGAGGACATGAATTCTTACACCGCTCTAAGATAACTGTGCCAAAAGGTTTTCTTGACACTTAAGAGCAACATCCTCCCAACAAAATGAAAACCAGTTGTGACTGTGACTTTAGGAGATAAGTTGTTCCTTGAAAGTTATTTTTTGGTCAACTCCAATCTGTACTACCGAGCTCCGAGGCACAGTCAATAAGTGATCGTCCATTTCGACTAGAAATCATTAGAGACGTATTACAAGCTCTGGTAAATGGAAGCAGTTGACTAATGTGATGAATGTGTAACAGTAGACTAGGGTCTGGACTGGGGGACCCCCCTACAAAACAGCCTCCCTGAGTGACTGTCAACGGAGACACCTCAAAACGACTGATATTTCCAAACGAGCTGGAGAGCCAAGGAGGATTCTTCCATCCTAGGATTCACGGTCGACCTTCTAGGTCCCACTTGGTATGTGATATACGAGGGTTGGGTTGGAGTGTATGGGTGGGCAGGGAGGGGGTACTAGCCGCCCTACCTCCATCAGCTGTTTCCTCCCGTCCACCCACCTCACACCCATCTCCCGATTGCCACGCCCTGTAATACCCAACACACAACCCTCTCCCCGTTACTACCTGCCCCAGTACACGCGTGGGAGCCAAATGTACCAAATGCATCGCAGGGTATATCACTACAGAGGGTAATACATGTAGAGAAGTGCTCTACGTTGAGGAGGGCCAAGTCCCAGGAAGGACCGCCATCACTGAATGTTCGGAGTACTTACTGCTTATTTTCATGCCAGGGAAGGAAACTGAAGGTGGCCCTTTGTTCCCTTCAGCGAAGCTTGTAGTCCTGGGTCGTCCACTCATCGTCGAAAAGGTTCAAATAAGGAGGAAACTTACGAAAATCCCGTTTCATTTCACGCGCACGAAAGAATCACGAGCCCAGCTCTGCTAGGCAGGTCCATGTTTCCTGCTATACCACTTTACTTTTCATCTCACTAGACTTATCACTATAATGTACACACTATAAGGGAGCCATAACCCCCAAAATACGCCACAAAGGGCCAATACATTAGTGAAATTTCGGGATTTCTCTGCTATGCACAGTGGATATTCAGACCCGTACTGAGATGCGTTCCATTATTGATCCTAACATCTGAACAGACGGAAATCTACCCAGCAGACGGCTTGGACTACTTTCGTTTTCTGGCCCTGGCGGGGGGCATGGGCGGGAAAACCTTATTTTTCGTACCGTTCCGAAGTACGACAAATATTACTAGGTGCCCTGCGACGACCCAAATACCAAAGGTAGCAAGATTATATTTTTCACCCTGGGCCCAAGAGTTTGCTTTTAAGAGTCCGGCGCGATACACACATCATTATTGGAACCGAGGCCTGCCATTGACCGAGAGGGTAGCGCGCTCGGCCAATCACGTGTCGGAACCCATCGCGACTGGCAACGAGATCCGTTTGTTGCCACATTCACGTTTAATACATAAGAATTCTTCGACTTTTTGGCCTGTTAGGCACATTTTAATCTGAAATTCTCACAGATTACGCCCTTATATTTATAAAGATAAATGAGCTTTACTTCAGGCGCTGAATGTTCATGTAAAGGCCTTAATTTCTTAATTTTTCCTTACGGTCGCAGAGGGGCGATCTCACGGTATGACGTCATTAACAACTGAGGATCGATGGGCGCACACATTTAATGAATGAACGTACTCCTCTAGTAGCCATCCACCTGGTATCCTTGGAATTTCTATGGTATTCTTGAAATATACACTAACTGAACTTGGGTATGCCTCAAACCAAGAAAAAATCAATATATAAAATCAGCTGATGTCTAGATTTTGCGAACTTTGTATTCCGAATTTGAAAGCACACACGGGCTCTTTAAACTTCTTCCTTATTTTTCCTGATGTATCTGATGACCTTATGATGTAAAGATCAAGAAGTCTTGACTTGCTGAATTTACAGGATGTAAAAAGCAGTTTTTCTAAATTTCACTTCCCGACGGAAATGAGTTGTAAATCAATGCAACTTCCTATCTAATCAGATTTGTCTGATTTCAAATAGAGCACTAAATATCAGTCTGAAATAAGAATGTTGAGACAAGCAATGGCCTCTGACACATCACACGCCGATAACAGCTTGTAGAAAACATATTGCTGTAATATACGCTATGAATGTCTTACAATTATTTTGAACCCATTACAACAAAACCCGTTTGAAGATTACATCAAAAAAGCGATTCTCATCTCTCCTAGCACGAGGCATGTCGCGTTCCTTTTCGTCCATATTCACCTTGAAATTCTTCATCGATCCTTATCTCAGGAAATGAGCTATTGGTCAAGCAGTAAGTGGGCGTGTATAAGGGTCAAAATACAGTCACCTCATACTGAACACTGTAACTGGTAACTGTTCCTGGGCCACGAGAAATATCCAATGTGTCATAACTTGCAGTCGACTGTCAACTGTTACTGTTGGTGAGGCACTTTTCTGGTGACATTTAAACACTACTAAGCTCTTTACACCCTACTGCAAACCATATTCATACCTCTTATTAGAAAATTTAAATGTCTAACCGCGCACAGAATATTCAAGCGATGCTCCATGAGCTAAGTAGTGCAATTAAGAGTCCGAAATGGACTCTGTGTCTATATGCACATGACGACATGGAATACTGAGCCACAATATGAATACTTTGGCGTTTATTTTAAAACTTTTACCTACATACTTCAATGACAATTTCTTATTCCTCAAAACTGCGAACCGAATGTGCAACTAAGAACATATAAAAACTGGCTTTCCATTGAAGTTTTGGCTAAAAATAAGCAGCAATATAGTCACAATGCATTTGAGTTTCTTGTAAACTCGACAAGCGATGAATCTGAACCGGTACATATATGTTATTAACAACATCGAGCACACCGAATATGAATAATATTAACTATATTGTTGAATAATGTCGAATATACATTTACGATTATTAATGTCGTGGACTTGGAAAAGACAAAAAGGGAAATCTGAATATGTTCTATGCAAAACAGTATACACGATACAGGAATTTAATACCAGGAGAAAAGCTTTCATATTTGGAAGAAAAAAGAAACATCTTTCGTGGAAAAGAATCTTCATGAATTTAGATTAACAAAGAGGATTGTCTGAAAAGAGAAAAAAAAAATAGATACATATTCCAACAGTTTCGGACTTTAAAAACAGTGCCTTTGTCAGAATCCTGCCATCCTCGCTATTTTTTCCACTGGGATTTCTAAATTTAATCAGACTTACGTAGTTCCGATACGTTAAGCCTACTTCCTAAATGGCGATGGAACCAGCTCTGTGCAGCGCACTATTCTGAACAAAACACCTTTCTCACCATTGCTTTGGTCAGTCTATACTCGAACGCGGGTCCCGGACTACACAACACAACATTCTGGCCAAAAACAAATGCCAAGGCGCCAATGTGAAACAATAACTTTTCTAAATTTTTTCCTTAGTTATCTCATCTGGAAAATTACATCTGTTATTAACCATAATTATACACGTTTTCAACTTCCCTGGAAAAAGTAATACCTGGTATGTTTAATGATGTAATGTGCAACGATATGGTATAATACACTGATAAATGACCTATTTGGCTACGTTCTTGGAGAACGTAGTGTTATACTTGGTGTTAAACATACACACACACACACACACACACCCATGGGCCTGCCTGGGTTCGAATCCCAGACGCGGCAGTCGGCTCACAGCCAACCCAGCTGTTCATCATTCCGTTGATGCTGGTAGATGCTGATATATATA
>JAYMFT010191324.1:0-11848 GCA_038088735.1 Panulirus argus
GTTTCAGAGATGGAGGGAACAAGGAGAAGCGGGAGACCAAATTGGAGGTGGAAGGATGGAGTGAAAGGGATTTTGAGTGGTTGGGACCTGAACATGCAGGAGGGTGAAAGGCGTGCCCGGAATAGAGTGAAATGGAACAATGTGTTATACCAGGGTCTACATGCTGTCAGTGGACTGAACCAGGGCATGTGAAACGTCTGGGGTAAACCATGAAAAGGTCTGCGGGGCCTGGATGTGGATAGGGAGCTGTGGTTTCGATGCATTACACATGACAGCTTGAGACTGAGTATGAGCAAATGTGGCCTTTTCGTCTGTTTCCTGGCGTTACCTCGCTGACGCAGGGGATGGCAATACTATTTCCTGTGGGGCAGGGTGGTGTCATACATACTATGTAAGTAATAAATGTTGTTCAGAGTAAAAATTTGTGTAACTTTGATAGCTTTTATGGTAACCTTAGATTTTCAAATGTCATCCTTTCACAGAGCCATCTCCCTCGTCAGCAAGTGAGCCTGGTCATAGTCCTCGGCCACGTGGTGATCCGGCAGAGTGGACTGTAGAAGAAGTCATCAAACACATTGCTGCCACTGACCCTGCACTAGCCAACCATGCTGATCTCTTTAGGCGACATGTTAGTTAGCCGAGATTGTTTTCTTGTAATTTTTTTCTTTTTCTAATAACAGTAGAATCTTAGTGAATCATAAATGATTAGCTAACCATTAGAATGATAAGTGAGTTAGACGGTGTGAAGAGAAGCCAAAAGACTAGTTAATCATGAGTTGATATGGGAGATGTGAGTGTAAGAGGCTATGCTGAAAAATTTGAGAATGATGCATGCATGAATAGTTATACTTCATGTGATAGTAGCACTTTAGAAAAACTATTCATTAATGGAGTGTTGAAACTTCCTTTTAAGTATTTTCTGTTTTGACATGTTCACATAAAGGTATTTGAGTTAACGTAATTTGATTTTTAGGTATTCATATCCTTTACTTTCAAAAAGTTCATAATATCAGCTGACTCATTATTAGTGCATATTTGACCTAAGAACTTTATCTGTATATGATTACCCTGAAGAGATATCTGTCAAGTGGATTGAAGCTGTCTCCCATTGATTCTAGTTTATACAGTAATAAAGAACAGATTGGAGCATCAGTGAAAGAGGTAGATGGGGAAGTAGTAGCAGGCAGAGATGAAGCAAAGAGGAAATGAAGTGAGTATTTTGAAAAACTTGAATGTGTTCAGTGATAGGGTGGCAGATGTGGGATGTTTTGGATGTAGAGATATACAAAGTGAAAGTCATGACACCTGGTTTGTTGAAAAGAAAAGAGATTCTGAAAACCTTTCTTTAAGATAAAGTGTGGCTAAGTGGATGTGGTCTAATTTTGTAAGAAATAGGATGACTGTGTTTTTGATTACTTAGGATTTTCAAGGTATTTATGGTTCAGTGTGATGTGCCTGAGGGTTGTCAGAATGCTTTTTGATTTGTTTATGGATGGGGTGTTGAGGGAGGTAAATGCAATAGATATATATGTCAGAGGTGAAGGGAACAAGGAGAAGCAGGAGACCATATTAGAGGTAGAAGGATGGAGTGAAGGTATTTTAAGCGGTTGGAGCCTGAACAAGCAGGAGGGTGAACGGCGTGAACGGAATGCAGTGAAATGGAACGATATGGTATACTGGGGTCGACGTGCAATCAGTGGACTGAACCAGGGCATGTGAAACATCTGGGGTAAACCATGGAAAGGTCTGTTGGGCCTAGATGATGATGAGCTTTGGTTTTGGTGTATTACACATGACAGCTAGAGACTGAGTATTATATAATATATAATGTTCCTAACGACTACTTCTATCTAATGCTCGTACCTACTACTATTACCTAATGTTTCTACCCAATGCTTCAGCCTAAGTGCTCCTACCTACTACTTCTCTATACAGAAATATTTCAATTAGTTGTTGATGTTGTAATGTTATGTTTTACAGGAGATAGATGGAAAAGCTCTCTTACTACTGAACAGTGACATGATGATGAAGTATATGGGACTAAAACTTGGTCCTGCCCTCAAGATATGTAACCTCATCAACAAGATACGTGGCCGAAAACACCTTGTTACCTAAATAGTGCCAATGCTGTTGCGATAATACTTTGGTTGCCATGGAAACTTTTTTACATACATGATTGTGGATACTGTATTGGAAAGTGTCTTCTGTTCGTGAGACTGCTATAGAAGTCCTTTAGGTGTGATCCACATGGCTGCTTTTCAGATATAATGGGGATGTAGGTGCTGTGTTCTCTTTCACTGGAGAGTCAAGATGGTTTTACATAGAATGGCTTATGTTATCTTGCAGTTTTAGATGTTAATATATTTTGATGATCCAAAACTCATTACCTTTTTCCTGTTGGTTTGATATTGTTTGACTAACTGTACTATTGCTTTCAATTCCATGGCTTTATAAGAGTGACCATGACAAAAAGAATTGATGTGGGTGATTCATAATCTGACGATCATTTGTTGAAGTGCCATATGTTCTGGGATCTAGGCTGCTGCTGGCTCTCTGATGAACATCTCTTAATTTGACCTGTGTCACACTCTATGGTTGGTGACAATGGCAGCTAGATTTGGATGTAATGTGTGCTATCGATTTTTAAGTGTGCTTGAAAAGGCTGTATATCTCTCCCTCTCTCTCTCTATCTATCTATCTATCTATTTATCTTAAAATGAAAATATTGGCTAGGCCAACTCTTTTAATAAGTTTTGTTGCCAGAAACCATCATATTATTAGTTACTAACTTCTATGCTTGGAATGAAACTCGAAGATATTCCACAAAATCTCATAAATTGGTCTTATTGATGTATCAAGAAGCTTGCTGGACTTCCATTGGTTTTAAGTTCATGGTCAAGCCACAGTGCACCCCTTTTCCTGGGAAAAGGTTTTGTTACTTCTTAGTCAGGGAAAGTTCAACTGCAGCATGATATAAACTGATTTTGAATAATTCATTGTTTATCCTAGTATATCTCAGTATGTAACATGGCAGGGATGACAGTATCTCTGTATAGACTTTGTTTGCATTGAGGACTGGGGATATGTTGCTATACAGAGGTCTCTTGTCGACCATGTGGGTTATGTTTCTGGAATACCCTGTAAGTGGCAAAACCATGGTTGGCAATGTAGTAGCTGTAGGGGGAAATAGAGGGTTAGGGGAAGTGACCTTCAGTGACATACCTGAAATCTTGTTATGAGTACTTTAGAATTAAAAATCAGCATTTTATATCTCAGAGACAAATGCATATTCTACAAAACTATAAAGAGATGATATGCAAAACTGTGCAGATAAAAGATAAAGATATAGACTGTATATTATAACGAAAGTACATCAGCCTTGATGCTCTGTGCTTGGCCACTGTATTCATACAAAGTAGGCAGGCAGCTATGCCACACAAAAGGCTGCTTCACTTTTCTTTTGGTTCATGCTGTTGATTCATAAACAGCAAAATACTTTCATGTGCAGGGTGATCAAGTAAGTCCACATTTTGCTCTAAAGACTCACTTTGTTGCCCTCTTTAATATAAAACCACTTGCATCACTAGCGTAATGTTGAGAGGCTATAGTATATCTGAGGGTGCAATGTGCTGTAATTCCACAAATAGAATGCATTTAATGAACATGATTTCCCTATTAAGCTGAAGTATAGTTTGGTACACGTTTTATAAAACTTCATGCAATCATTGCGTGGTGCTTCCCCACCAATACTTTTTTAGTTTAGTCACCAATGTAGTTGTGGTAATTCAGCCTCATTTGCTCTTTCAGGTAACCCCTATAGTTCATTGAACCCAAGAATAAAGTGATGATGCAATACAATAATACAAGTAATGCCTGTGGCTTAAGAATTTAGAAAATCTCTACTCCTGAATGTTAGGTTAGTTGCGAATGAATATAACGAATGTGGTGAAAGAAGGGTGAATGTCAGCCCATAGATTTTAAAAAAATTTCCCAGAATAACACAGTGTACCTCATTCAAACTCCCATAAAGTTGTGATCATATGAGCTGGTAGAACAATAATAAATACAGAATGAAAAAAGATTTGTAGCCAAAGAAAAACAATTATTAGATCCTAGTGCTCTCTTTCTTGGTCAGTTTCCCCAAATCATAAGTACTAAAATAGGAAAAGGAAAAAAAATTCATTTTTCTTATAGAATTAGAATGTTATATAAGAATAATAAAACAACTAAGAAGCATGCCTTATACTTATCCAGGTAGAGATTAAAAACTTATGGTAGGAGCAAATAATTAGTTTGCTATCTTGATCTTTGCATCCACCGCAAGTCTTTTATTTCTCCATGGGTAAGTTGTGGAATATATCACTTTTTGATTAGTTGACAGGCAGCTAGCAATTTTAGAGGTATATTACCACTACCACTCACCTGAGTATCAGAAGGGTTAGTGACAGCTGCATAGTAAGCCAGCCCTTTATTTGTCAAGTTTCACTCCTCTGACCCTGGTAGCTGTCTTTTCTTTTTGACTCACCCAAACATGGACTACTGACATTCTGTCCACAAACATGAAATCTCTCCTTATACATAACATTCAACTCAAACAACTCATTTATTAGTATCCCTAGGTTTTTCTGCAGTGAGCGCTCTACGCTAGCTTAGCCTTTTGGTTAAATGGTAGGAGCAGTAGATAGAAATTGTTAGTAGGAACATTTAGGCAGATGCATTAGGTATAAGTAGTCATTAGGAAGATTAGGTAGGAACCTCTGCTGGAGTAGCCCTCTGCCAGTCGCCTGTTAAGGGTGAGGCACTTAAGGCTAAAAAGTGGCACGGGTTCATTAGTTATAGAGACTCTATTGCCATGGCCACCCCTTTGAGGAAGTTCCAGTGGAAACAGGCATCAGATATAGATAGATAGAATTTGTTGTTTTATAATTCTTATATAAGTTTTATCATTTTATGATAAAGACATAGATTTTCAATTTACTATTTCTGTATTCAATGTTTAACCATTAGTGTGTCACCTTTAAGGGGCCATTGGCAGAGGGCAAGTCTAGCACAGTGTTTGCAGAGGTTCCTACTTAATGTTCTTACTGACTACTTGTACCTAATGCTTTTTTTTAATGTTCTTTCCCGCTACTTCTATTCAATATTTCTTCCAAATACTCCTACCTACTACTTGTATCTTTTGCTTCTGACATTTTTCCAAAAGGCAGGGCTAGCACATTGGCAGAAGGCAAGTCTAGCACAGTGTTTGCAGAGGCTCCTACTTAATGTTCTTACTGACTATTTGTACCTAATGCTTCTCTTTAATGTTCCTTCTTGCTACTTCTATTCAATATTTCTACCTAATATTCCTATCTCCTACTTGTATCTATTGCTTCTGACATTTTTCCAAAAGGCAGGGCTAGCACATAATGCTCACCATAGAAAAATCTGAGAGTAACAAAAAATGAGCTGTGTGAGTTTAGTTTTGTCAATTGTTATGTATGAGAAGGAGAGATTATGTGTTTGTGGACTGAATGCCAGTGGTCCACGTGTGGGTGAGGCAGAAAAAAAAAGACAGCTTCTTAAGTCAGAGCAGAGCAACTTAACAACCACTGAAGTACTGGCTCATTACACAGCCATCGCTAACTCTCTTGTTACCCAGGTGGGTAGAACCGTTATTATACCTACCTGGTCATTGGCTGCCAACCAACAACTACTTTCAGTGAGAACACTAACATGAAATAATTAAGTTTTCTTTGACAGGCCATGAATCATTTTATATTTTACATCAAACATTGTTCTGCCAGCTCACTTGAACTCATCAGAAGAGTGCAATATGACATCCACTGAAACGTGGCTCACAACGCAGCTGTCACTAACCCTTCCGATGCCCAGGCAGGTAGTACCAGTTATATACCTCCCTGGTTGGTGGCTGAATACCAGCTACTACCTGCCTACCATTATTATTATTATAAGTATTATTATTTTGTTATTATTATGTTTTCTTTCTTTAAAAAGAAATAATTTTTCATTTGAATGTTTTAGTATTTAAGACATTTTTCAGTTTTAGAGACTGATCTGGCTGGAGCATTAGGGGAAAAAAAACTTTGGCTATGCAACTTTTTGTTAACTTATATCAAGCATTGTTCTACATGCTCATATGAATATATCTTTGGCAAGTTGGACGGTACATACTGTGTTATTCTGGTACATTTTGGATGATTTAAATTGCTAAAGTTCTCCCTCCTTTCAGTGCATTTGTAAGGTATTCTTACCAGTGCTTTACCCCCACAGGTTTCATATGATTTTACCTTAATGAGCTGAAGACTGAATTACTTGTTTCTTTTTTTTTTTTTTTTTTTTCATGACATTCTCTCTTTTCATAATTAAGAAATTGCTTTTCAGGTACTTTTGGTGTTCACAATGTATTGTAGTGGTTGGAAGACTGATATGGTGAGATTAGATGGCAGAAAAATTACTTTTTTCTTTGGCTATGAATCTTTTCATATATATATCCAACATTGTTCTTCTGGCTCATTTGAACACACATTTGATAATTTTGATGGTATACAGCATGCTCTGTGCTCTTGTGGTATATTTTTGCATATATCTGGGTTTTACACAGTAAGTGATAGAGACCCACTTACCATATATCTTTATTATGCCCATTCCCTCCAGGAACTCCCTCAGGGGGGATGGTCATGGCAAAAGAGTCTCCAAAACTGGTGAACTCCAGTGCCGCATCTTATCCTTTAGTACCTCACCCTTGAGAGGCCACTGGCAGAGGGCCACTGTACCACAGTGTTTCCAGAGGCTCCACCTAATATTCCTACCATCATCTACTACCTAATGTTCATGCCTGATATTCCAACCTACTATATTTACTTAATGCACCTACCAAATTTTCCTACCTACTACGTGTGCCTAATGCTCCGGCCTAGTGTTCCTACCTGTTACTTCTATGTATTGCTCTTGCCATTTTGCCAAAAGGCAGGGCTAGTGCATGGCACTCAGCTGTGGAAAGACCAAGAGTTACAAAGAATGAGTTGTGCGGGTTATGTGCAACAAGGAGAGATTGTATGTTTGTGGATAGAATTCTGGCAATCCATGTTTGGGTGAGGCAGAAAGAAAAGGCTACCTGGGTCAGAGGTGTGCAACTTGACAACCATTGAAGTGCTGGCTCATAATACAGCCAAAACTAACCCTTCCAATACCCAGTTGGGTAGTAATAGTTATATACCTTCCTGTTGGTGGTTGCCTACCTACTACTTACTTTTCTCTGATATTACTCTCCTTGTATTTATTATGTAGTAATATGTATGATATAGATATGGTATAAAGTATTTTCTATAGGTTACAGAAAAATGTTTGGGAGAGTTTGTAGCCTTTATTTGTGTTTATAGAATGATGGCTGCCTGGCTAAAAAATTAGATAAAGAAAATAACCCCTAGCTGCCACAATACTTGTTTGCTGGGTAGAAAAAATTACTGTGGAAACTCAAAACTATGCGCTGTGGTTGGTAAAATGGCATTCATTATCTTTATCACAGAAACTCGAAACCTTGGTAAATGTTACTTTGGTAGGCAAGGGACCTCTGCAGTAGAATTTGCATCCAGTGCCATGGATGCTCAAGGGGGTGAGTTTTGTACCCACAAGTAGCATCATCATCAATCCAGGGGCATATGCTAGGTGGTGATGTTTAGGCCTCTTCACTTTTGAGTGTTGAAAAGTAAGGGGTAATTCATATCTTTATAATATCTTTTCCAAAGAATATTCTCTTTAGTGGATGTTCTGTTGTTAGTAGTGATAATTTCCTTCTCTTTAGGTGTACTTGGAGTACTGTAGTTCCACCATGGGTTCAGACAGAGGTAGATGCTTTTTCAGATTTTACTGTAATGGCACTGCAGTTCCAAAGGGGCAGATAGCTGCCATGCAGATAATGCTGGCTTCTTTTAAGATTCAACTAGCCATGAAATATGACCGAACTCCTCTTATTTCTAAATCAAATTAATGTACATTTGCTGTGGTGAAAATGTACATATTAGTGTTACCACTTGAATTAAATGTAATTTTATCTTATCCATACCATCTTGCAGTAGTTATATCTGTTTAGCATAAATGAATATGACAGAGCACAAGGACTCAGTAAGATAGCGAGTCTCTTGAATGATGGTTTGTCTCATGAGTCATGATGGTTTTATCTCTTTGTAGCATACTTTGATTGATTATTGAGAGTGGCTTAAGAGAATAGTTTCTCTCTTCATCTGTTCTCTTGAGTTTTCCTTTAGATCATAAGCTGTGGTCATGACAGCACATTGAATTGGAAAGAAAATTTTCACAGAAACAAGAGGTTGTTTTTTGAAAAAAATATGTTGCCATATTTTAGGTTTCTCCAATCCAAGTTCCTTCCTTCTTTTTTCAAATTGCTGGTGTATCACACAAAACTGAGGTGTTGTGTCAGATTTGCTTTTTCTTGGGAGTCTAGTTTACCCGGAACTAGCAGATTAGATAAGTACTTGTTTTGGACTGTGAATCATATAATGTTAATTTTTTTATGACACTGTTATTCCAGTTAGCCATGGAATTGAATACATTATATTAGGGCAGAAGTCATAATAGCATATTGTATTGGGAAAAAACATTCTCTTGTTGCATAAAATGAAATTAATGCATTGTATATCCTGCATCCCCAAATGAGATAGCTGCCTCCTAGATGGGAAGGTTTTGTCAAGCCCAGTGAAGACTGAAGAATGACTGACTGCAATTACGTACCTTATGGTCCTCTCACATTACGCTCTGGTCCCTGATTTTGCAGGTTATGAATTGACTTACTATGAAATAGAAATCTAGTTTTATTGTACTTTAAAGAAATTTTCATATACAGCATACTATATGTATGGTTACACAAGTTTAAAGGTATAAATAGATGCATATTGCTATAACTGGATTGTAAATTTAGGGATGCAGAACACTATAGTTATTTGAGCCTTTAAAATTCAGTGTGGATTATCTGTATCACCAGATACAAGAATGCTATTTATATGAACTAAGTGCCTCTTTATATAAGGAAAGTAGAGAATCAGTATTACTGAAATTCATTTGCATTTGTTGATTTTATTTTCAGGTGCACAGTATTACATTTTCGTTATTTGTACAATGTATCCAGAATCTAAAAGTCAGAGTGAAGACCAGAGGTAAACATTGAGGAATGTTTGGAATGGCTTTAATATTCATTAATAATCTTATTTGCATAAATTATATGATAGGTCTTTCAATCAGTTAACCTTTCATGACATTTTAAAACAAATTCCATCTTAATGGTAAGGATAAATATGTATGCAGAATTTGGGAAATTTATTTATGATTTTTGGTATCGGTGAAACAAGAGGACATGGCATTGACTCAAGGTATGATTGCATTATAGAACATGCTTATCTGCAAATGTCTGTGTTAATATCATTTTGGTGATATTAATTGATGCAGGTAGGAATTGTATTTTAAGTGAATAATGAAGTTTTAAGATAAGACAGGATTGCTGAAAAAGTTTGCTGTTATGCCTTCTTCATGTGACATAGATAACTGTGCACAGTAGGATCAGTCAGAGGCTTTTTCTAGTGGCGCTAGTAAGGAGTTGATATGTAGTCTTCAGATATTCAGACAGCAAAACAGAAATTCTGTAGGGATTCTATGGTTGGTCAGCATTTAGATTTCAAATGAGATTTAAGAAGATGTGCACTTAGTTGGGTAAATCTTCACATGTTTTAAGATTTGTGGATACATATATCTGGAAATTATTGGGTTTATTAAACTACCTTGACAATTAACATGAAATGTGATGTTAGGACAATATTCAGTGTTTCATGGAGCTTTCACAAATCTTACTCTTAACTACCTCTAAACCTGTTTGAATTGCATATTTCTGCAAGTCTTAGAAGTTTTTCCTCGAGTTACTTTTTCGTCAGTAAGGGTATCAAACAATTGTGGAGTAAAGAAATTTTAGAGCTATCTTTCAATGATAGATGAAGTAATCCTGTTGTATCAGTTGACCGGCTTTGATTGGCATGAATTCATTAATACCTGTCATTTCTGGTCAAGAGGCCACACTTATTTACATCATACCTTAAAGGCACAGGTGTTGCAGTTCTTTATTAAATAAGACTTTGTAAAGAAATAGCCAAAAATATGAACTAAATACATTTTGACTTTAGATGCTTGAGCTGCTACAGTTTTGTTTCTAATTGTGTGCATATATTTTACTAACAGTTCTGAGGATGAATCTTATGGTATGATAGTTTTGCTGTATATTCGGCAGGTGACATTTATTTGATACTGGCACTGATGCCTTTGTATTTTTAGTCCCTTGCCGTGTATTTTGTAAAGTTTTTGTTTGGCATGAATGTGATATTTGCCTTAAAAGATTATGAGTGTTTTCTGTTATCACTACTTTAATTTGTTGTTCATTTGTTACTGATGCTATCCGGCAGTTTGGTATAAAAAAGCATTATTTTATTCATTTATTTATTTATGTAGTTATAAATTTTGTACTTGATTATTTATTTGTTTATTTATTTACATTTATATATTTGCTTATATATATACACATGTGTGATTTTAGAGCATTGTATCCAACTTACTGAATGTGCCGAGAAGGACAGCAGGTGGGATGTCTGATCATTTTTTGGTGGAGATGAGTTTGAAAGTCTTGTGATTTTAGGAAAAGAGGGTATGGAGTAAAGGTAAGTGAGCTTGGACACTAGGCTTTTGTGCAGTGATACCACATACAATTGTATAAAGATTGGCATAAGTTAAGGGCAGGTAAGACAAGGAAAGTGGGTGTTACGCTGAAGTTTGTAGTATGTGAGGGGTGGGATGTGGGCGTTTTAGGAAGGTTAGTGAGTGGAGAGATGAGGAAGTTGAATTGCCAGTGAAAGAGAAAAGAGAGGTATGTCAATAGTGTCTACATTGAATGTAAGTGATTCAGAGGTCATGTACAAGTTAAGGGAGATGAAATTGAGGACAAAAGAGTGATAAGGTGAGAGAGTGTAGATTCACTTTAGGAAGAATAAGAAAGAATTTTGGTAGGGGAAGGAGGTAGATAATGAGGAGAACAAGAGAACAGGTGGGAGCAAGAGTAGGAGAGCAGATGGGAAAGTGGTAACAGGTAAATAAGAGGTTGCAATAGTTGGAATAAGTATTAAGAAGGACTGTTGAATGTTTTAAGTTTTTGGCTAGTGGATGTAGTACTTTTAGGATGAAATAGTATATGAAGTACGTATGCACCTACAAATACATATAATCAGATTTAGCCAGAATGGCAAGGCTTGCATAAAGTGCTTACTGCACTTCTTGCTTGATGTATAAGACTTCTTTTTGGTTAACCTGGGACTAATTTCAACCACTTCAAGCTTTCTTTTTTGTTTCTGTAGCTGTTTCATGCTTGTTTCTAATTTCTCCTGGCAGTACTTTGAATAATCGTTCTAGCTTCCTGGATGGGCTGTCATATATTTTTCTTTGATTTATGTTCAGCATGTTCCATGGTATTCATGAAGACTTAACAACTGTCTTCCCTGTTGAGAGGCTTTCAGGTTTAACATACACTGTTGTATACCTTCAGTTTGTTGCCATGTTTAGATTATCAAATATCTTTCTCTTCTTTCTAGGGCATATAGTTGCAGTTCTTTCGGCCATTTGGGATAGTTCATATTTTCCATCCCCTCGATTTTAATTGTGCAGTGCTTATGAATTCTGTTTATTTCTGATTGATTTGTTGGTGACCAAATAACAGCAATATCTCAAGTTGCTTTTGTGTGTGTATATATATATATATATATATATATTTTTTTTTTTTTTTTTTTTTTTTTATATATTT
>JAYMFT010191345.1:0-11848 GCA_038088735.1 Panulirus argus
CCTCTGTTATGCATTTGGCAGAGACAGAAGCATCACCACATAAGAGACAGTAATTTACCCAGGGAAAGTCAGAAAAAAGTTACATAAGTTATCCCAGTCAGCTTTGTTCAGGTGCCAGTATTTATGCTTAGAGAGGGCTGGTGGAGTGAGAGGTGCCATTAGAATAGATATATTTATGAGAGTATGATCAGATGAACCAATTGGGGGCGAGATTGTGTATTTACAGCAAGATGGACTAGAGGTAAAAACAAATCCAGAATATTAGGAGAGTGGTCATAGCAGTCAGGTACATGGGAAGGGCTTAAGGCATTCCAATACAATACTTACCACACTTTACTCTCAGTTATTTAAACTTATCCACACCTTCCAATCCTTCTATCTATCTATATCTCCGATGTCCATTCCCTCTGGGAACTCCCATCAAAGGGGTAGCCACAGCAAAAGTCTCCACTTATCCCTGTCCTTACATGCCTACCTCACATACACCATTCCATTCATTCTTCCTCCATTCCTCTCCCTCTCATACTCTTCTACTCTGTTTCTCCATGTCACAGGTGGTCTTCTCACACCAACCCTTTTAATCATACCATCATACATCCTTTTGCCATAAAAATTTGTTGTACATTTTGATTGGCCATCCTTACAAGATATAGCATCTTTTATTGACATTCATTTTCAGTATCCACATCCCACATACATCATCCAGAGGGCTCCATTTTATTAAGCTCTTCCTCTTATTCAGGGAACTGTACAGCATCATGTGTTTACCATAACTGCAGAAAGTTTTGTTCTGTTTGTGTAAAAGATCAGTAATTGCAAATGTATTATGGAAAAGCATTCTTATCCCATATGAAGACAAGGCAGAATTTTTGGGCATGATCTTTCTTCTTTATAGAGTAGAATAGACCCTTCATATTAATCTTATGGATGTGCATTATGGTTTCATGATGAAAGTGGCTAGGAACTATTGTACTTTATTTCATATCAGACATTGAAAAATATCTAATAAAATTGACACACTTTACCACCTCGAGCTCATCTGCTGCATCCATTGCTGATCTGATATTTTTCTTTTACAGGTATGAATAAAACTTGATAAACTTGTGCAAAATATATTAATACAACATAGAAAAGTAAAAACTACAATCAAAGTTGTACCTGAGGTGTTCTTTATTAATAATAGTAAGGAACACCTTTGAGTCTGAGGCCATCAACATCAATTCCTGCTTAGTCCTCTCTGTTTTCAGCACTATTCCTTTTCTAACTCAGGGTTCTGGAAAGAATGAGAGAAAACTTTTGAATGGAAGCATCAGATTTAAAGGGATGTCCTCCATTGTTAAAGGACATTATACACCATACATATTTATCCTGAGGTAGGGGTGAAAGAATTCTACCTCTGTATTCCCCGTGTGTCATAGAAGGTGACTAAAGGGGGCAGGAGTGGGGGAATGGAAATCCTCCCCTTCTTGTATTTAAATTTTTAAAAGGGGAAACAAAAGAAGGAACCAGGCAGAGTGCTCATCCTCCTCAAAGGCTCAGACTAGGGTGTCTGAATGTGTTTGGATTTAACCAAGATGAGAAGAGAGAAGAGATAGGTAGTATAATTGAGGAAAGACACCTGGATGTTCAGGCTCCGAGTGAAATGAAGCTCAAGGGTAAAGAGGAAGAATGGTCTGGAACTGTCTTTGAAGTAAAGTCAGGGGTTTGTGAAAGGACAAGAGCTAAGGAAGGAGTAGCACTTTTGCTGAAGAAGGAGCTGTGGGAGTGTGTGATAGAGTATAAGGAAGTAAATTTTAGATTGATGTGGGTAAAACTGAAAATGGATGGCAAGAGATGGGTGATTATGTTCCTGGCCTTGAGAGGAAAGGTCATGAGATGCAAGTCTTTTGGGAGCAAATGAGTGACTGCATCAGCATTTTGGCTTACAAATTGGGGTATTAGTGATGGGTGATTCAAAGAAAAGGTAAGTAATGTGGCAGTTGAGGGTCTAATTTGTTTGCATAGGGTATTCAGTGTTATGAATGGAAATGAAGAGCTTGTGGAGTCATGTGCTTAAAAAAGACTGATGATTGGGAATACCTGCTTTAAAAAGTGATATATATACATGAGAATATGTATGTGAGTTGGAGAGATGGTCATCAGGCATTAGTAGATTAAGAATTAGTTGATAGGTGTGTAAAAGAGAGACTTTTGAATGTAAATGTGCTGAGACGAGCAGCTGGTGGGATTCTGATCACTGTCTTGTGGAGGCGAAGGTGAAAATTTGTAGAGGTTTTCGAAAAAGAGGAAACATACGAGCTTGGAATGGAGACTTGTGAGAAGAAATACCAGCAGAGATTGAGTGTAGAATGGCAAAAGACAAGAGCAAATGAAGTGAGGGGAGTGGATGAGTAATGAGAGGTATTTAGAGAAGCAGTGATGACATGTAAGAGATGCATGTGGCATGCAAAAGGTGAGAGGTGTGCAGATTAGAAAGGATAGTGAGTGGTGGGATGAAGAAGTAATGTTGTTAAAGAAAAAATAGAGGAGTTTGGGTGGTACTTACAGGGAAGGAGTGCAAATCATTGGGAGATGTATAAGAGAAAGTGGCAGAAGGTCAAGAGGAAGGTGCAAGGGCTGAAAAAGAGGGCAAATGAGATTTGGGGTGAGAATCATTAAACTTTAGTGAGAATAAAAAGATGTTTTGGAAGGAGTTAAATAATGTGCAAAAGACAAGAGAATAAATGTGAACATCATTGAAGGAGGCAAAAGGGGTAATGATAACAGGTAGTGAAGTTAGGAAGAGATGGAATTAGTAATTTGAAGGATTATTACATGTGTTTGATGATAGAGTGGCAGTGGTAGCATGTTTTGGTCAGGGTGGTATGCATTTTGAGATAGTCATGGAGTGGTTTGGTGAAGAGAAAGGAGGTAGTGAAAGCCTTGCAGAAGATGAAATGCACTAAAGTGGTTGGAGTGGATGGTATTGCAGTTGAATTTATTAAGAAAGACAGTGACTATATTGTTGATTGGATGGGAATGATATTCAATGTATGTATGGATCATGGTGAAGTGCCTGAGGATTGTCAGAATGCATGTATAGTGCCATTGTATAAAGGCAAAGGGGATTTTTACTTTTTTGAAAATCCTTGAATCTCTTATTTTCTATTGAATCTCACAGGCTGTTTAGTAATTAGCAGAAAGGATGAGTAAAGGAGTAAATAAGATCTATGTATCAGAAGTAGAGGAAGGAATAGGGAGCAAGAGCAAGATCATTAGGGAAGGATAGGATGAAGGAGATTGAACATTCAGAATGGTTAGTGGTATGTATGGATTAGAATGAATTGGATCATTTAGGTATATGGGGGACATGTGCTGTCAGAGATGCTGAACCAGGACATATACAGTGGTTAGTGTCACCTTAATTCTTCTTCACATCCTCCTTTATTTACATGCATCTTGTTTACAGTACACTGCAGTGCTATAAGTCTGAAGATATACTGTATATGTATTTGAATCTGAGTTTTTCAGTTTCAGATTCACTTCTTATAGGCCTACCAAAGCACCAGAAGTACTAACATTATGGCAAGTGAATTGCAAGAGACTATTGCTTCTGACATGATTGAATTAGATTTAGATTACCTATCTCAGCTTGAGGAGGAGGCAAAAGAACGCTATTCTGAAAATGACAAAGATTTCATGGAGGTAAGTAGTCATGTTTTTAGTGCAGATAATATTGTGTATTTGATATCTTTTTGAAAATGTAAATTTTGGCACACATCAAACATTTTTAAGTGTAAGGTTGTTTTAAGGAGAGACAAAAGTGTGTTGTGTTTCTGTTATTACCATAAGATGTTACAGTGATCATTTGCACATGAACATAAAAAAATTATATACATTTTCATTTCTAAGTTAATACGACAAAATGGAGGGGGGGATATTTGCTTACACTTTGATTAGTTAGTCAGTGGACCAGTGTCGAGTCTATTCAGAGCCACCAAGTGGTTTTTGCTGATGACTTCATGTACTTCATTTTTGCTCTTATGTGTCACTCTTCCTTAGTTACTTTTTTCATCTTTAAATTCCCCTTGTTGCCTTTTATCACCCACTCTTTCTCCAACTGTACTGATATGATTTATTCATGCAAAATAAGAAATCAGACTTTCATCACTTTTAACACATTTGGACATGGATGATGAGGTTCTAGTAGGATGCTTTCCAAGCACAGGCCTTCTACACTGGCAGCTAGGAAGACATAAATTTTTCTCTTTCTCCCCCACTGATTTTGTTAGTATACTAATATTTATAGGACCATAAGTTTGGTAAGATGCTTCTGAAGGAAAATATAAAAATTATTATGAAATAAAATAAAACTATTTTGGCAAGGAGAGGATGATAAAAGCTAAGCACAGATTGAACAATGTTCATAATCAGGGTAATTATGTTTGAGGACATCATGTGGTGTTAGGTGGGGTGATCAAGTGAGAAATGATAGGGTAAGAGAGAAGTGTGATAATTGGAAGAGTATGGTTGAGAGAACTGAAAAGGTTTGGACATATGGAGAGAATGGGTGAGGAGAGGTTGGCAAAGAGGATGTACGTGTCAGAAATGAAGGGGACAAGCAGGGGGAACTGAATTGGAGATGGAATGATGGAGTGATTAAGATTTTGAGTGCTTGGGGCCTGAACGTGCAGCAGGGTAAAAGGTGTGTGCGGTATAGAGTGCATTGAAGCAGTTTGGTGTACTGTACAGGGGGTGATGTCCTGTTCACAGATGGAGTAAACTAGGGCATATGAAAGTCTGGAAAAACCATAGAAAGTTCTGAGGGACCTGATTGTGGGTAGGAGGCTGGAGTTTTGATGCATTACACATGACAGCTGAAGAAAGGATGTGAGCAAATGAGGCCTTTTCTTTGTCTGTTCCTGGCACTATCTCTCATATGTATGAAGGAAAGAATATTATTATGAGTAGAAGTTAATAATGATAAGTGTATCAGATGAGCAGCTGTTATGTGGTGTAATAACGAACTGTGATTATGTATATATATTGTGGTTATTTCCCATATTATTAGTATTAGAGTTAGGTAAGACATTGCTGAAGGAACTGTGTAAAAATCTATGTATAATAGAAAAGTAACAAATATATTTTGATAAGTATAAGTGATAACAGGTAATGATGAGGTGAGTAGGAGATGGAGTGAGTATTTTGAATGATTCTTGCATATGTTTAAAGATAGGATGGCAGTTGTAGAGTGTTTGGGTCTGATATGTGAAGTGAGGAAGTCGTGGAGAATGGTTTGATGAAGAAAGAAGAGGTGGTGAAAGCCTTGCATAATATGAAATATGGCAAGGCAGCTGGAGTGGATGGTATTACAGTTAAATTTCTTAATATAGGGGGTGAATGTGTTGTTGATTGGTTAGTTCATATTTTCAGTGAACGTATGGGTCATGGGGAAGTGCCTTTGGATTGGCAGAATGTATGTATAGTGCCATAGTATAAAGGCAAGAGGAACAAAGGTGAGCATTCAGACTACAGAGATATAAGCTTGTTTAGTTTTATACCTTGTAAGTTGTATGGGAGAGTTGTGATTCAGAGGGTGAAAGCATGTACAGAGCATCAGATTGGGGAGGAACAGTGTGGTTTCAGATGTGGTAGAGGCTGTGTGGATCAGGTGTTTGCTCTAAAGAATATGTGAGAAATACTTATATTGATGGATTTGTATGTGGCAATTATGATGGGGTTAATAGATATGCCTTGTGGAAGGTCTTACAAATATATTTTGTGGGAGGAGAGCTGCTAGAAGTATTGAGAAGTTTTTTATCAAGGATGAAGGGCAAGTGTAAGTGTAGGAAGAGATGAGTGTGAGTGGTTCCAAGTGAAGGTGGGTCTGCAATACGGATGTGTGATATCACCATGGCTGTTTAATTTGCTTATAGATGTGATGGTGAGGTAAGAGTCTTGGAGAATGTGGCAAGTATACAGTCTATAGAGGGTGAAGGAACCTGGGAAGCAAATCAGTTGTTGTTTACTGATGATACAGTACTTGAAACAGATTGGAGTGAGAAACTGTAGAAGTTGGTGACAATTTGTAAGAGTGTGAGAAACGAGGAAGTTGGAGGTAAGTGTGAATAAAAGCAAGGTTATTAGCTTCAGCAGGGTAGAGGGAAAGGTTAGTTGGGGTGTTAGCTTGGATGAAGAAAACTTGGATAAAGTGAAGTGGTTCAGATACCTAGGAGTGGACGTGGCAGCAAATGGAACCATGGAAGGTGAACACGCAAAGGTTCTTGGAGCATTGAAGAATGTCTGGAAGGAGAGGTCGGTATCTAGGAGGGTGAAAATGGGTATGTTTGAAGGTATATTAGTCTTGTCCTGAAATGGGTTATAGATGAGGATGTGCAGAGGAGGATGGATGTGTTGGAAATGAAATGTTTGAGGACAATATGTGGTGTTAGGTGGTTTGATTGAGCAAATAATAAAAGTAAGAGATAGGTGCAGTAATAAGAATGAGTGTGGCTAAAAGAGATGAAGAGGGTGTACTGAAATGGGTCGGGCATGAGAGAATGAGTGAGGAGAGTTGACATATAGGATATGTCAGAAGTGGAGGGGACAAGGAAGGGGTAGATGTAAGATGGAGATTGGAGATGTAAGTACGGAGTGAAAAAGATTTTGAGAGATTGGGGCCTGAACGTGCAGAAAGATGAATGGCTTGCATGGGATAGAGTGAATTGTAGCAATGTGTTGTACAGGGGTTGATGTGCTGTCATTGGATTGAACGAGGCATGTGAAATGGCCAGTGAAACCTGGAAAGGTCTGTGGGACCTGATTATGGATAGGAGCTGTGGTTTTGTCATTGTACCTGACAGCAAGAGAATGGATGTGAGTGAATGTAGTCTTTCTTCATCTGTTGCTAGCACTACCATGCAAACACAGGAAATGGCAAACAAAGGTGAAAGAAAGAAAAAGATAATAAATGGTAAGTGCATCATTTGAGCCCCTTTTGTGTGTGATAATTATAATTATGCATTTATATCTTGAGTATTTTACATGTTTTGTTTAGGAGTCAAGTAAAATGTGTATGAAGGAAACTGTAAAAGTGGCATCAATAACTTAATAAGGCAAGTTGGGGGGGAAAAAATTCTAGTCTGACACATGTCATTAGTGCCTAAAGGTGTTAATTCTTACACCATACTGTAAATGAAGCATAATTCGGTTGTGTGTTATATTCCTAAAAATTAATTGTCTTTCCAGCACTGTGGTAAACCAGCACCAAGACCTCCAATTTTGCCAGCAGAGAGGTTTCAACGCAGACATCATGGAGGTTTTCGAGGCAGAAATAGGCCAAGTTACCAAGATGATAGACATAGGCGATATGGCAGAGATAATAGGTCAGATGGGAGGGATAATGGGGGTGAATATGACAGGAAAAGAGATTATAGGGCTTATAGGAAAAGCTGGGATGATGGAAGAAACTTTGGTAGTGATCGAAGGGACTTCAGTCGTCATAGGATGGACTTTGAAAGTAACAGAAAGATTTTTAGAGGTGACAGACATGACCATAGTGGTTACAAAAGGAGCATTGACGATGATGGTGACAGACATGAATATGGTGGTTACAGAAGGACCAATGATGACGAAGGAATGAGTCATTGGAACGATCAGCCAAGATCATTTTTCTATGGAGACAGTGGTTTTGGGAATAATCATAACTAGTGAATAAGAACTTAATGTGTTTGCTTTTTCCCACAGTTATAGGAAGGTGGTGCATGAAGATTCTTCTCCCAATATTGTAGATGCAGATTCTTTCCAGTCTTGAAGACCCAAAAAGCAGTGTTTAAAACAATGATAGAAAATTTGGGAAATTGATTTGGTTACCACAAGAGGGGCTTATGTCATTCCCTGAGGAGAATACTTTACTCTGCAAAAATACTAAAAAGTAAAGTAGTTGCAGAAGAAAACTAAAGGCTGAAGGTAGGAAAGGGAAGAAAAAGGTAGCATAAAACCTCAGTCTTTGGAGGAAAGTATGGGTTTGGAGGATGTGTAACACCATTAGATGATAATTCATTGTAAATAAATATTTTGCCTATGGTAGTGCTTCCATGGGTGACCAGTGTTAACTGGTCTGTGACTTATATGACCAATAAAAACCCATTACCTGTACTCTGTATTATAATGCCACATACTTAACTTTTTGTATATTAGATGTGCTTTCAAAAGCTATTCAGTTCTCAGAATATAAGTTTAAGATCTCATTCATAAAGTTTTTAACCTAATATTATCATTTGATACTGAGATTAAAAATAACAAAAATATAATAATGATAGTATTAATATATCCCTGGGGAAAAGTGATCAGAGGGCTAAAAATCCTCCCCTCCAGTATTACTTTCCAAAAGGAAGAACAGAGAAAGGAGCCAAATGAGGATTTTCCCCCTAAGGCAAAGTCATCTGTTGTTCCCATTATTTCACACATGCATGAAATGGCAAATATGTATGAAAAAGTAATAATAATGGGTAGGTTAAAAAAATTTATTTAGCTGAATCTGAAAATGTTTTTTCTCAGGCTGTTTCAGAGTTTGTGTATTGTATCTTTGATCAGGTATCTTTTCTTCATAATAGTTTTGCTGCAGAATTAAAAATCAGGAATAGCATAACATGGATTTATTATGTTTCCAAGCTTGCATATGGCAACCTTAATAAGGATTATTCTTTCCATTATAGTTATGCTGTAGAACTGAATGAGTAATAAGGAAATGCATAACCTGGAGTTATTATTTCTGTTGAAAATGTATTTTTTCTGTTTTATTAAAGGGAATTAATATTGTGTAATAAGAAAATATATCTATTCTTCTTTTATTGTAGGGAATGAATACTGTAAAATGAAAATATATTTTTTTTTTATTGATGGGAATGAATACTGTGAAAGAAGAGATAAATTACATGTTATTTTCCCAAGTATGCTCTTCTTTACCTTTATTTAGACTTATTTTCTGTGCGCAATTTAATTCTCCGTTCTTATAAATTGATAATCCCTGATGTTTATGCCTGAAAAGCCTCATTATCTGGCATTGCCTGGACAAAGCAGTGCAAGGTATGACCACATGCCAGTTACAAAAGCAGCAGTACAGAAGGGAGAGAAATGCTGGAAGAATGCATGTTAATAATGCTAGGACTGTATTTCTGTAATCATCTGTAATAATAACAGTTTTAACAATTACAGTGTGCAATATATCAGAGTAACTTTTCCCCTGCAGGCAAAAAAAAATTTTCCTACAAGAATAATTTTATCACATGCAAATGCAAAGTTACACAAAAATGTAGTTCTGCATTACTTTAAGGCTATTTAAAAACCACATACGGGGTTGGAATATGAAAAATGTGTGCATGAATGTGGGGCAGTAAGCCCCAGACTGATGTGGGAAGAAATGAAAGTGGATTACAGGAGATGGTGTTTGATAGTGCCAATGCATTATGATACACATACACACTTACACTGCAAATCGTGTTATTATGACAATCATAAATTATCTAAATAACAGTAAATACAAAGTGAAAGGAGAGATAAACAAATTATTAAGTGAGTGGCAGCCGTCAGCCAATTAACTTACTGTTCATGTGTGAGGTAGCCACCAAGTGAGGGCAGCACCCAACAGGACTTTGGCACTAATTCCTGATTGGGGTAGGGTAGGAAGACCACCTGAGATGTGCAAACTACGTTTGACAGCTGCAAAATTTGTCATATTTTGTAGTGAGAAGGATTTACACAGCATTTCAACCAGCAGACTGGTGTATCAATCTCTTTAGAAAATTATGTTCTAAATAATCACAATATAAAGCTTATGGACATATTATATTAAAAATGTTTGAGAATACCTTTCACACAGTGTACAGTAGACTTAGGACTGCTGCAGTGAAAGGGTTAAATTTCTTTTCTTTCTTTCATACTTGTCTGCTGTGTTCTGCATTAGTGGGATAACGTCAGGTACAGACAAAGAAAGGCCACATTCACTCACATTCATTCTATAACTGTCATGAGCAATTCCCCAAAACCACAATCCCCTATCCACAACCAGGCCCCACAGATCTTACCATGATTCCCCCCAACCATTTCACATGCTCTGGTTCAGTCCACTGACAGCACTTCACCCCACTGTATACCACACTGTTCCAGTTCAATATACCCCATGCTCACCTTTCACCCTCATGCATGTTCAGGTCCTGATCATTTAATGTATTTTTAACTCCATCCATCCTTATCCAGTTTAGTTCCTACTTTTCCCCACTTCTGACAACTATATCCTCTCTGGCAACCACACCTGACTCATTCTCTCCATATATCCAAATTATTTCAGCTCTGTCAGTGACATGCTTTTTATCACCGCACCTCTCTCATCCTTTTATTACCTGATCAAACCATTTCACGCACACTGTCCTCAAACATTTCATTTCCAACACTTCCTTCTTCCTCACAACATCCTCATCTTCAGCACATGCCTCTCATCCATACACCACTGTTTGGACAATTATACCTTCAAACATACCCATTTTCACCCTCCTAGATAAGGACCTCTCTTCCCACACAATCTTCAGTGCCTCCTCACCCACCCTGTGACTCATTTGCATTCCATAGTTTCAGATGCCAAATTCACTACCATGTATCTAAAACACTTCACATCCTCCAGTTTTCTCCATTCAAATTCTAATCCTATACCCTGTCCCTATACCTTATTAAATCTAACAGCCTTGCTTTTATTCATATTTACTCTTTAACTTCTTCCTTTCACACACTCTTCCAAATTCTGTCACCAAGTTCTGTGGTTTCCCACTTGAATCTGCCACCAGTGCTGTACCATCAGCAAACAATTGACTCACTTCCCATGCCCTCTCATTCCCCAAAGGGTACATACTCACCCCTCTCTCCAAGACTCTAGCATTTACCTCCCTCACCACCCCATCCATAAACAAACTGAACAACCATGGTGACATCACATGCTCCTGCTGCATACCAACCTTCACTTGGAACTATATGCCTTTCACCAACTGATAAAAACTTCTCACTGCTTCTCACAGCTTTCTTACCAAATCCACTTAAAACCTTCCCCATATGCATCTCTATTAATCATATCATTTGCTCTCTTCAGATCCATAAATATCACATACAAATCCATTTATTTCTCTAAAATATTTCTCACACACATTCTTTAAAGCAAACTCTTGATCCACACATCCTCTAACAATTCTGAAACCACACTGCCCCCCAGTCTGATCTTCTGTACATGCCTTCACCCTCTCAATCAACACCCTCCCATACAACTTACCAAGTACAATCAGCAAACTTATACCTCTGTAGTTTGAACACACCTTTTTCCCCCTTGCCTTTACAAAGTGGCACTATACATACATTTTGCCAATCCTCAGGCACCTCACCATGATCCATACATTCATTGAACACCTTTATCAACCAATCAACAAAACAGTCACCCCTTTCTTAATGTGTTTAACTGCAATACAATTCACTTCAGTCACCTTGCTGCATTTTATCTTGTGCAAGGCTTTCATCACCTCTTTTGTCTTCACCAAACCATTGTCCATGACTTCTCTCACTTCACATACCACCCTGACCCAAGTAACCTACATCTGCCACACTATCATCAAACACATTTAACATTCCTTCAAAATACTCATTCTCCTGCTCACTTCATCAATACCCCACCCCCCAAGTCACGGACAAAAGTCCACATCAAGGCCGGGCCCTAATTGAAATATAGAGAATTTAGAAAAGGGAAAAACAGACAGGGAAAGTATTTACAAATTTTTCAGAAAGTGAAAAACCTGTCTCTTGAAATGAGCCAGGTCATAGTTATTGGGAAAGA
>JAYMFT010191356.1:0-25737 GCA_038088735.1 Panulirus argus
TGTTTTTCACTTTCTCAAAAATTTGTAAATACTTTCCCTGTCTGTTTTTCCCAATTTCTCAACTCTCTCTATATTTCTATTAGGGCCCGGCCTTGATGTGGACTTTTGTCCGTGACTGGAGCCTTCAACATAAAAAAAAAAAAAAAATCATGGCTCACCTGATGTGATGTATCATGGCTGACTTTATGTGGTATATCAAGGATGTCCTTATGTGATGTATCAGATCTGACCTTATGTCATGTATCATAGCTGACCTGATGTGATATATCATGGCTGACCTTTTGTGATGTATCGTGACTTGCCTTACTTGATGTATCATGGCTGGTCTTATGTTATATATCATGGCTGACTTTATGTGATGTATTGTGACTTGCCTTATATGATGCATCATGGCTGGCCTTATGTAATGTGTCATGGCTGGCCTAACGTGATATATCCTAGCTGACCTCATGTAATGTATCATGGCTGACCTTTTGCTATGTATCCTAGGTGGCCTTATGTGATGCATCATGGCTGTCTATATGTAATGTATCATGGTTGACCTTTTGTAATGTATCGTGAATTGCTTTACATCGTGTGTCATGGATTTACTTACGTAATACATCATGGATGACCTTGTGTGATGTATCGTGACTTATGTAATGTGTTCATGGCTGACCATATGTAACGTATCATGGCTGATTTTATGTGATGTATCATGGCTAGCCTTATTTGGTGTATCCTAGCTGGCGTTATGTTATGTATCATTGCTGGCCTTATGTAATGTATTATGGCTGACCTTAAGTAATGTATCCTAGCTGGTCTTGTGTGATATATAATGGCTGACCTTTTTTGATGTATCACAGCTGACCTTATGTAATGCATCATGGCCGACCATATGTGATGTATCATGGGTGACCATAGTGTGATGTATTATGTCTGACCTTATGTAATCTATTTTGGCCGACCTTATATGATATATCATTGCTGACCTAATGTGATGTTTCCTAGTTGATCATATTTGATGTATCATGGCTGACCTTATGTAATGTATCATGGCTGGCCTTACGTGATGTATCCTAGCTGGCCTTCTGTGATGTTTCATGTCTGCCCTTATGTAATGTATCATGGTTGACCTGATGTGATGTATCATGTCTGACTTTATGTAATGCATCATGGCTGACCTATGTGATGTATCGTGGCTGGCCTTATGTAATGTATCCTGGTTGGCCTTTTATGATGTGTCACGGTTGACTTGATGTGATGCGTCACGGCTGACCTGATACGATGTATCATGTCTGACCTAATATCATGTATCATGGTTGATCATATGAGATGAATCATGGCTGACCTTACATGATGTATCATGGCTGGCCTTATGTGATTTGTCACGGCTGACCTGATGTGATGTGTCACGGCTGACCTGGTGTGATGTATCATGTCTGACCTTATGTCATGTATCATGGCGAACTAATGTGATGTATTATGGCTGACCTTATGTGATGTAACGTGACTGGCTTTATGTGATGCATCATGGCTGACCTCATGTAATGTATCATGGCTGACTTTATGTTATTTATCCTAACTGGCCTTATGTAATGTATCATGGCTACCTATGTGTAATGTATCATTGTTGACCTTTTGTAATGTATCGTGAATTGTTTTATATGATGTATCATGGCTGGCCTTACGTAATGTATCATGGCTGACCTTATGTGATGTTATCATGGTTGGCCTTATTTGGTGTATCCTAGCTGGCCTTATGTGATGTATCGGTGCTGGCCTTAATTAATGCATCATGACTGACCTTATGTGATGCACCATGGCTAACCTTAAGTAATGTATCCTAGCTACCTTTATGTGATATATCATGGCTGATCTAATTTGATGTATCATGGCTGACCTTATGTAATGTATCATGGCCAACCTCATGTAAAGTTTCATGGCTGACTTTATGCTATTTATCCAGGATGACATTGTGATGTATCCTTGCTGGTTTCATGTGATGTATCATGGCTGGCTATAAATATTGTATCATTGTTGACCTTTTCTGATGTATCGTGAACTGCTTTATATGATGTATTATGGCTGGCCTTACGTAATTTATCATGGCTGACCTTATGCGATGTATCTTGACGACTTATATATTGTATTATTGCTGACCATATATAATGTAGCATGGCTGATCTTATATGATGTATCATGGCTGCCATTACTTGGTGTATCCTAGCTGACCTTATGTGATGTATCATTGATGGCCTTATGTAATGCATCATGGCTGACCTTATGTGATGTATCATGGCTGACCTTAAGTAATGTATCCTAGCTGCCCTTATGTGATAAATCACGTCTGACCTTTTTGATGTATCATGGCTGGCCTTATGTGATGTATTCTAGCTGGCCCTATGTGATGTATGTATCACGAAATCATACAATTATCGTTGCTGACCTGATGTGATGTATCATATTCGATCTTATGTTATGTATCATGGCTGACCTTATATAATATGTCATTGCTGGCCTTATGTGATGAATCCTAGCTGGCTTTATGTGATGTATCATAGCTAACCTGATGTGATGTATCATGTATTACCTTATATGATGTATCATGATTGACCTTATGTGATGTGGTTTGGTTGGCCTAATGTGTTGTATCACAGCTGGCCTTGTTTGATGTATCATGGCTGACCTGATGTGATGTATCATGTCTGATCTGATGTAATATATCATGGATGACCTTATGTATTGTGTCATGGCTTGCCTTATGTGATGTATCAAGGATGACCTTATATTAAGTATCATGTCTGACCTTATGTGATGACCGTGACTTTCCTTATATAATGTATCATGGCTGACCTCATGTCATGTATCTAAGATGACAATATGAGATGTATCCTTGCTGGTCTTATATGATGCATCATTTCTGATCTTATCTCGTGTATCATGTCTGACCTTATGTGATGTATCTAGGATGACCTTATGAGATGTATCCTTGCTGGTCTTATGTGATGCGTCATTTCTGATCTTATCTCATGTATCATATCTGACCTTATGTGAAATATCATGGATGGCGTAAAGTGATGTATCCTAGCTGGCCTTATTTGATGTATCATGGCTGACCTGATGTGATGTATCGTGTCTGACCAAATGTAATGCATCATGGCTGACCTTTTGTGATGTATCATGGCTGACCTTATGTGATGTATCATGTCTTGCCTTACTTGATGTTTCATTGTTGGTCTTATGCAATGTATCATGGCTAACCTTATGTGATGTATCTTGAATTACTTTATGTGATGTAACATGGCAGGCCTTACGTAATGAATCATGGCTGACCTTTTGTGATGCATCATAAATGAAATTATGTGATGTATCATGGCGGGTCTTATGTGATGTATCATGGCTGACCTTATGTGATGTATCATGACTTCCCTTACTTGATGTATCACTGCTGGCCTTATGTGATGTATCATGTCTGACCTTATGTAATGCATAATGGCCGATATATGTGATGTATCATGGATGAACATATGTGATGTGTCATGTCTGACCTTATGTAATTTATAATGGCCGAACTAATATGATATATCATTGCTGACCTAATGTGATGTATCCTTACTGGCTTTATGTAATGCATCATGGCTGACCTTATGTAATACATCATAGCTGTTCTTATGTAATGTATCATGGCTGGTCTTATATAATGTATCCTAGCTGGCTTTCTGTCATGTTTCATGTCTGCCCTTATGTAATGTATCATGGCTGACCTGATGTGATGCATCATGTCTGACCTTATGTGATATATCCTAGCTGGCCGTATGTGATGTGTCACGGCTGACCTGATGTGATGTGTCACGGCTGACCGGATGTGATGTATCATGTCTGACCTCATATCATATATCATGGATGATCTTAAGTGATGTATCATGGCTGGCCTAATGTGATGTATCCTAGCTAACCTTACGTGATGTATCATGACTGACCAAATATAACGTTTCATGTCTGACCTTATAAAATATATCATGGCTAACTTATGCGATGTATCATGGCTGGCTTTATGTGATTTATCCTAGGTGGCTTTATGTAATGTATCATGGCTGGTCCTATATTATTTATCATGGCTGACCTTATGTGATGTATCGTGACTTGATTCATGTAATGTATCATGGCTGACCTTATATGATGTATCATGGCTGGCCTTTATTGGTGTATCCTTGCTGGCCTTATGGGATGTATCATTGTTTGTATTATGTAATGTATTATGGCTGACCTCATGTGATGTATCTTGAATTGCTATATGTGATGTATCATGTTTGACCTTATGTAATCTATCATGGCCGCCCATATGTGATGTATCACAGATGACCATATGTAATGTATCATGTCTGACCTTATGTCATTTATCAAGGCCGACCTTATATGATATATCATTGCTAACCTAATGTGATGTATCCTATCAGGTCTTATGTAATGCATTATGGCTTACCTTATGTAATGCATCATGGCTGTTATGTAATGTGTCATTGCTGGTCTTATGTGCTGTATCCTAGCTGGCTCTCTGTGATGTTTCATGTCTGCCCTTATGTAATGTATCATGACTGACCTGATGAGATTATCATGTCTGGCCTTATGTAATGTATCATGGCTGACCTTATGTGATGTATCATGGCTGGCCTTATCTGATTTGTCACGGCTGATCTGATGTGATGTGCGCGGCTGACCTGATGTGATGTATTATAACTTACCTTATGTCATGTATCATGGCTGATCTTAAGTGATGTATCATGGCTGGCCTAATGCGATGTATCCTAGCTGGCTTTATGTGATTCACCATGGCTGACCTGATGTGATGTATCATATCTGACCATATGTAATGTATCATGGCTGACCTTATGTGATGTATCATAGCTGACCGTAAGTGCTGTATCGTGACTTGCCTTACTTGATGTATCATGGATGGGCTTATATAACGTATCATGGCTGACCTTATGTGATGTATCTTGAATTGCTTTATGTGATGTATCATAGCTGACCTTTTGTGATGTATCGTATCTGAAATTGTGTGATGTATCATGGCTGGCCTTATGTAATGTATCATGGATGGCCTTATGTAATATATCATGGTTGACCATATATGATGTATCATGACATGACTTTATGTACCTTATCATTGCTGACCTAATGTGATGTATGCTAGCTAGCCTTATGTAATGCATCATGGCTGACCTTATGTGATGTGTCATGGCCATTTTTATGTAATGTATCATGGTTGGTCTTATATAATGTATCCTTGCTGGCTTTCTGTGATGTTTCATATCTGCCCTTATGTTTTGTACCATGGCTGACCTGATGTGATGTATCATGTCTGACCTTATGCAATGTATCATGGCTATCCTTATTTGATGTTTCAAGGCTGACCTTATGTGATATATCCTAGATGGCTTTATGTGATATGTCACAGCTGACCTGATGTGATGAGTCACGGCTGACCTGATGTGATGTATCATGTCTGACTTTATGTCATGTACCATGGCTGATCTTAAGTGATGTATCATGGCTGGTCTAATGTGATGTTTCCTAGCTGGCCATATATGATGTATTATGACTTACTTGATGTAACGTATCATGTCTAAACTTATAAAGTATATCATGTCTAACCTTATGTGATGTATCATGGCTGGCCTTATGTGATTTATCCTAGTTGGCTTTATGTAATATATCATAGCTGGGTTTATGTAATTTATCATGGCTGACCTTACGTGATGTATCGTGACTTGCTTTATGTAATGTATCATGGCTGACCATTTGTAATGTATCACGGCTGACCTTATATGATGAATCATGGCTGGCCTTATTTGGTGTATCCTATGGTCTTATGTGATGTATCATTGCTGGTCTTATGTAATGTATCATGGCTGAACTAATGTGATATATCTTGAATTGCTCTATGTGATGTATCATGTCTGACCTTATGTAATGTATCATGGCCGCCCATATGTGATGTATCAGTGATGACCATATGTGATGTATCTTGTCTGACCTTATGTAATTTATCATGGCCGACCTTATATGATATATCATTGGTGACCTAATGTGATGTATCCTAGCAGGTCTTGTATAATGTATCACGGCTGACCTTATGTAATGTGTCATGGCTGTTCTTATATAATGTGTCATGGCTGGTCTTATGTGATGTATCCTAGCTGGCTTTCTGTGATGTTTCATGAGTGCCCTTATGTAATGTATCATGACTGACCTGATGTGATGTATCATGTCTGACCTTATGTGATGTAACATGGCTGACCATATTTATTGTATCATGGCTGAATTTATGTGATATATCCTAATTGGACTTATGTGATTTTTTATGTCTGCCCTTATGTAATGTATCATGGCTTACCTGATGTGATATATCATGTTTGACTTTATGTAATGTATCATGGCTGACCTTATGTGATATATCATGCCTGGCCTTATGTAATGTATTATGGATGGCCTTATGTGATGTGTCACGGCTGACTTCATGTGATGTATCATGTCTGACCTAATATCATGTATCATGGCTGATCATATGTGATAAATCATTACTGACGTTGCATGTTGCATCTTGGCTTGCCTTATGTAGTGTATCATGGCTGGCCTTACGTGATTTATCACGGCTGACCTTATGTGATGTTTCATCGCTGATCTGATGTGATTTGTAATGTCTGACCTTTTGTCATGTATTATGGCTGACCTTATATGATTTATCGTAGCTGACCTTATTTGGTGTATCCTAGCTGCCCTTATGTGATGTAACATTGCTGGTGTTATGTAACGTATCATGACTGACCTTTATGTGATGTATCTTGAATTGCTTTATGTGATGTATCATGTCTGACCTTATGTAATTTATCATGGCCGACCTTATATGATATATCATTGTTGACCTAATGTGATGTATCCTAGCAGGACTTATGTAATGTATCGTGGCTGTTCTATTGTGATGTGTCATGGCTGGTCTTATGTGGTGTATCCTAGCCGGCATTCTGTGATTTTTCATGTCTGCCCTTATGTAATGTATCGTGGCTGACCTGATGTGATGTATCATGTCTGACCTTATGTAATGTATCATGGCTGACCTTATGTGATGTATCACGGCTGACCGTATATGATATATCCTAGCTGGCCTTATGTGATGTGTCATGACTGACCTGATGTGATATATTATGTCTGATCTTAAGTCATGTATCATGGCTGATCTTCAGTGATGTATCTTGGCTAGCCTAATGTTATTTATCCTAGCTGGCTTTATGTGATTCATCATGGCTGACCTGATGTGATGTATCTTATCTGACCATATGTAATGTATCATGGCTGACCTTTTGTGATATGTCGTGATATGTCGTGATATGTATCGTGACTTGCCTTACTTGATGTATCATGGATGGGCTTATGTTATGTATCATGGCTGATCTTATGTGATGTATCTTGAATTACTTTATGTGATGTATCATAGTTGACTTTTTGATGCATCGTATCTGAAATTATGTGATGTATCATGGCTGGCCTTATGTAATGTATCATGGCCGACCATATATGATATATCATGTCTGACTTTATTCATGTAATTTATCATTGCCGATCTTATATGATATATCATTGCTGACCAAATGTGATGTATCCTAGCTATCTTTATGTATTGCATCATGGCTGACATTATGTAATGTATCATGGCTGTTTTTATGTAATGTATCATGGCTGGTCTTATGTGATGTATCCTTGCTGGCTTTCTGTGATGTTTCATGTCTGCCCTTATGTTATGTACCATGGCTGACCTGATGTGATGTATCATGTGTGACCTTATTTAATGTATCATGGCTGACCTTATGTGATATATCATGGCTGACCTTATGTGTTATATCCTAGCTGACCTTATTTGATGTGTCACGGCTGACCTGATGTGATATGTCATGGCTGACCTGATTTGATGTATCATGTCTGACCTTATGTCATGTACCATGGCTGATCTTAAGTGATGTACCATGGCTGACCTAATGTGATGTATCCTAGCTGGCCTTATGTGATGTATTATGACTGACCTGATGTAACGTATGATGTCTGACCTCATAAAGTATATCATGGATAACCTTATGTGATGTATCATGGCTGGCCTTATGTGATTTATCCTAGTTGGCTTTGTATAATGTATCATGGCTGGCTTTACGTAATTTATCATGGCTGACCTTACATGATGCATCGTAACTTGCTTTTTGTAATGTATCATGGCTGACCATATGTAATGTATCATGGCTGACCTTATATGATGTTTCATGGCTGGCCTTATTTGGTGTATCCTAGCTGACCTTATGTCATTTTTCATTACTGGTCTTGTGTAATGTATCATGGCTGACCTTATGTGATATACCTTGAATTGCTTTATGTGATGTATCATGTCTGACCTTATGTAATGTATCATGGCCGCCCATATGTGATGTATCAAGGATGACCATATGTGATGTATCTTGTCTGACCTTATGTAATTTATCATGGCCGACCTTATATGATATATCATTGCTGACCTAATGTGATGTATCCTAGCAGGGTAACCTTATGTGATGTATCATGGCTAGCCTTATGTGATTTGTTCTAGTTGGCTTTATATAATGTATCATGCTGGCTTTATGTAATCTATCAATGCTGAGCTTACGTGATGTATCATGACTTGCTTTATGTAATGAATCATGGCTGACCTTATGTAATGTATCATGGCTGTTCTTATGTAATGGGTCATAGCTGGTCTTATGTGATGTATCCTAGCTGGCTGTCTGTGAAGTTTCATGTCTACCCTTATGTAATGTACAATGACTGACCTGATGTGATGTATCATGTCTGGCCTTATGTGATGTATCATGGCTAACCTTATGTGTTATATCATGGCTGATCTTATGTGATATATCCTAGCTGGACTTATGTGATGTTTCATGTCTGCCCCTATGTAATGTATCATGGCTTACCTGATGTGATGTACCATGTCTGACTTTATGTACTGTATCATGGCTGACTTTATGTGATGTATCCTAGCTGGCTGTATGTAATGTATCATGGCTAGCCTTATGTGATGTGTCACGGCTGACCTGATGTGATGCGTCACCGCTGACCTGATGTGATGTATCATGTCTGACCTAATATCATGTATCATGGCTGATCATATGTGATGAATCATGGATGACCATACATGATGTATCATGGCTGGCCTTATGTGATTCATCACGGCTGACCTGATGTGATGTGTCACGGCTGACCTGATGTGATGTATCATGTCTGACCTTATGTCATGTATCATCGCGGCCTAATGTGATGCATTATAGTGACCACATGTGGTGTAACGTGACTTGCTTTATGTGATGTATCATGGCTGACTTCATGTAATGCATCATGGCTGACTTTATGTTATTTATTCTAGGTGGCCCCATGTGATATATCATGGCTGCCTATATGCAATGTATCATTGTTGACCTTTTGTGATGTATCGTGAATTGCTTTATATGATATAGCATGGCTGGCCTTACGTAATGTATCACGGATGACCTTATGTGATTATCATGGCCTTATTTGGTGTATCCTAGCTGGCCTTATGTGATGTATCATTGCTGGCCTCATGTAATGTATCATAGCTGACTTTATGTGATGTATCATGGCTGACCTTAAGTAATGTATCCTAGCTGCCCTTATGTGATATATCATGGCTGATCTTATTTGATGTGTCATGGCTGACCTTTTATAATGTATCTTGGCTAACCTTATGTAATGTACCATGGCTGACCTTAAGAAATGTATCCTAGCTACCTTATGTGATATATCATGGCTGACCTTATTTGATGTATCATGGCTGACCTAATATAATGTATCATGGTCAACCTCATGCAATATATCATGGCTGACTTTATCTTATTTATTTAGGATGACCTTATATGATGTATCCTTGCTGGTCTTATGTGATGTGTCCTGGCTGGCTATATATACTGTATCATTGTTGATCTTTTGTGATGTATCGTGAATTGCTTTATATGATATATCATGGCTGGCCTTACGTAATGTATTATGGCTGACCTTATATGATGTATCATGGCTGCCCTTATTTGATGTATCCTAGCTGGCCTTATGTGATGTATCATTGCTGGCCTTATGTAATGTATCATGCCTGACCTTATGTGATGTATCATGGCTGACCTTAAATATTGCATCCTATCTGCCCTTATTTGATATATCAAGGCTGACCTTATTTGATGTATCATGGCTGGCCTTATGTAATGTATTCTAGCTGGCCTTATGTGATGTTTGTACCGTGGTCTTAAGTAATTATCATTGCTGACCTGATGTGATGTATCATGTCCAATCTAATGTTATGTATCATGGCTGACCTTATGTGATGTATCATTGCTGGCCTTATGTGATGAATCCTAGCTGGTCTTATGTTATGTATCATACCTTACATGATGTGATGTATCATGCATTACCTTACATGATGTATCACGGTTGACCTTATGTGATGTGTTATGGCTGGCCTAATGTGTTTTATAACAGCTGACCTTGTTGATGTATCATTTCTGATCTTATGTATTACATCATGGATGACCTTATGTATTGTGGCACGGCTTGCTTTATATGATGTATCAAGGATGACCTTATATTAAGTATCATGGCTGACCTTATGTGATGAATTGTGACTTTCCTTACGTAATATATCATGGCTGACCTTATGTGATGTATCCTGGATGACCTTATGAGATGTATCCTTGCTGGTCTTATGTGATGTATCATGGCTGACCTCATGTGATGAATCATTTCTGGTCTTATCCCATGTATCAATGCTGACCTTATGTGAAATATCATGGATGGCGTAAACTGAAGTAACTTAGCTGGCCTTATGTGATGCATCACGGCTGACCTGATGTGATGTATCATGTCTGACCGTATGTAATGCATCATGGCTGACCTTCTGTGATGTATCATGGCTGACCTTATGTGATGTATCGTGACTTGCCTTACTTGATGTATCATTGTTGGTCTTATGCAATATATCATGGCTAACCTTATGTAATGTATCTTGAATTGCTTTATGTGATGTATAATGGCTGGCCTTACGTAATGTATCATGGCTGACCTTTTGTGATGCATCGGATCTGAAATTATGTGATGTATCATGGCTGGTCTTATGTGATGTATCATGGCTGACCTCATGTGATGTATCATGACTTGCCTTACTTGATGTATCATTGCTGGCCTTATGTGATGTTTCATGTCTGACCTTATGTAATGTAACATGGCCGATATATGTGATGTATCATGTCTGATCTTATGTAATTTATCATGGCCGACCTTATATGATATATCATTGCCGACCTAATGTGATGTATCCTATCTGGCCTTATGTAATGCATCATGGCTGACCTTATGTAATGCATCATGGCTGTTCTTATGTCATGTATCATGGCTGGTCTTATGTGATGTATCCTAGCTGGCTTTCTGTGATGTTTCATGTCTGCCCCTCTGCAACGTATCATAGCTGACGTGATGTGATGTATCATGTCTGACCTTATGTGATATATTATCCTAGCTGGCCTTATGTGATGTGCCACGGCTGACCTGATGTGATGTGTCACGTCTGACCTGATGTGATGTGTCACGGCTGACCTGATGTGATGTGTCACGGCTGACCTGATGTAATGTATCATGTCTGACCTTATGTCATGTATCATGGCTGATCTTAAGTGATGTATCATGGCTGGCCTAATGTGATGTATCCTAGCTAAGCTTATGTGATGTATTATGACTGACCTGATGTGACGTATCATGTCTGACCTTATAAAGTATATCATGGCTAACTTTTGTGATGTATCATGGCTGGCTTTATGTGATTTATTCTAGGTGGCTCTATGCAATGTATCATGGCTGGCCTTATGTAATTCATCATGACTGACACTATGTGATGTATCGTGACTTGCTTCATGTAATGTATAATGGCTGACCTTATATGATGTATCATGGCTGACCTTATTTGGTGTATCCTAACTGGCCTTATGGGATGTATCATTGCTGGTATTATGTAATGTATTATGGCTGACCTTATGTGATGTATCTTGAATTGCTTTATGTGATGCATCATGTCTGACCTTATGTAATGTATCATTGCCGCCCATATGTGGTGTATCATGGATGAACATATGTAATGTATCATGTCTGACCTTATGTAATTTATCAAGGCCGACCTTTTATGATATATCATTGCTGACCTAATATGATGTATCCTAGCTGGCCCTATGTAATGCATCATGGCTGACCTTACGTAATGTATCATGGCTGTTCTTATGTAATGTGTCATGGCAGGTCTTATGTGGTGTATCCTAGCTGGCTTTCTGTGATTTTTCATGCTTGCCCTTATGTAATGTATCATGGCTGACCTTATGTGATGTATCCTGGCTGACAGTATGTGATATATCCTAGCTGACCTTAGGTGATGTGTCACGGCTGACCTGATGTAATGTATTATGTCTGACCTTATGTCATGTATTATGGCTGATCTTATGTGATGTATCATGGCTGGTCTAATGTGATGTATCCTAGCTGGCTTTATGTGATTCATCATGGCTGACCTGATGTGATGTATCAACATCTGACTATATGTAATGTATCATGGCTGACCTTATGTGATGTATTATAGCTAACCGTATGTGGTGAATCGTGACTTGCCTTACTTGATGTATCATGGATGGGTTTATGTAATGTATCATGCCGCTGACCTTATGTGATGTATCTTGAATTGCTTTATGTGATTACCATAGCTGAACTTTTGTGATGTATCGTATCTGAAATTATGTGATGTATCATGGCTGGCCTTATGTAATGTATCATGGCTGACCATATATGACGTAACATTTTTGACTTTATGTAATTTATCATTGCCGATCTTATATGATATATCATTGCAGACCTAATGTGATGTATCCTAGCTAGGCCTATGTATTGCATCATGGTTTACCTTATGTAATGTATCATGGCTGGTCTTATGTGATGTATCCTTGCTGGCTTTCTGTGATTTTTCATGTCTGCCCTTATGTTATGTACCATGGCTGACCTGTTGTGATGTATCATATGTGACCTTATGTAATGTATCATGGCTGACCTTATGTGACGTAACATGGCTGACCTTATGTGATATATCCTAGTTGGCCTTATGTGATGTGTCACGGCTGACCTGATGTGATGTATCATGTCTGACCCTATGTCATGTACCATGGCTGATCTTAAGTGATGTATCATGGCTGGCCTAATGTGATGTATCCTACCTGGCCTTATGGGATTTATTATGACTGACCTGATATGACGTATTATGTCTGACCTTATCGATTATATCATGGCTAACCTTATATGATGTATCATGGCTGGCTTTATGTGATTTATCTTAGCTGGCTTTACGTAATGCATCCTGGCTGGCTTTATGTAATCTATCATGGCTGACCTTACGTGATGTATCGTGACTTTCTTTATGTAATATATCTTGGCTGACCTAATGTGATGCATCATGGCTGGCCTTATGTGATGTATCATTGTTGGTCTTACGTAATGTATCGTGGCTAATCTAATGTGATGTATCTTGAATTGCTTTATGTGATGTATCATGTCTGGCCTTATGTAATGTATCATTACCGCCCATATGTGATGTATCAAGGATGACCATATGTGATGTATCTTGTCTGACCTTATGTAATTTATCATGGCCGATCTTATATGATATATCATTGCTGACCTAATGTGATGTATCCTAGCAGGCCTTATGCAATGCATCATGGCTGACCCTTATGTAATGTATCATGGCTGTTCTTATGTAATGTGTCATGGCAGGTCTTACGTGATGTATCCTAGCTGGCTTTCAGTGCTGTTTCATGTCTGCCCTTATGTAATGTATCATGACTGACCTGATATAATGTATCATGTCTGCACTTATGTGATGTATCATGGCTGACCATATGTGTTGTATCATGGCTGACCTTATGTGATATATCCTAGCTGGACTCATGTGATGTGTTACGGCTGACCCAATGTTATGTATCATGTCTGACCTTATGTCATATACCATGGCTAATCTTATGTGATGTATCATGGCTGGCTTAATGTGATGCATCCTAGCTGGCTGTATGTGATGTATCATGGATGACCTGATGTGATGTATCATGATTGACCATATGTAATGTATCATGGCTGTCCTTATGTGATGTATCATGGCTGACTTTATGTGATGTATCGTGACTTGCCTTACTTGATGTATCATGGATGGTAGTGTGTAATGTATCATGGCTGACTTTATGTGATGCATCTTGAAATGCTTTATGTGATGTATCATGGCTGGCCTTACGTAATGAATCATGGCTGACCATTTGTAATGTATCGTACCTGAAATTATGTGATGTATCACGGCTGGCCTTATGTAATGTATCATGGCTGAACATATGTGATGTATCATGTCTGATCTTATGTAATTTATCATGGCCGACCTTACAAGATATATCAATGCTGACCTAATGTGATGTGTCCTAGCTGGCCTTATGTAATGCATCATGGCTGACCTCATATAATGTATCATGGCTGTTTTTATGCAATGTATCATGGTTGATCTTATGTGATGCATCCTAGCTGACTTTCTGTGATGTTTCATGTCTGCCTTTATGCAGTGTACCATGGCTGACCTGATGTGATGAATCATGGCTGACCTTATGTAATGTATCATGGCTGACCTTATGTGATGTATCATGGCTGCCTTATGTGATATATTCTAGCTGGCCTTATGCGATGTGTCACAGCTGACCTGATGTGATGTGTCACGGCTTACCTGATGTGATGATCATGTCTGACCTTATGCATCATGGCTGATCTTATGTGATGTATCATGGCTGGCCTAATGTGATATATCCTAGCTGGCCTTATGTGATGTATTATCACTGACCTGATGTGATGTATCATGGCCGGCCTTATGCGATTTGCCCTTTTTGGCTTTATGTAATGTATCATGGCTGGCCTTATGTAATTTATTATGGCTACCCTTATGTGATGTATCGCGACTTGCTTTATGTGAAGTATCATGGCTGATCTTATGTAATGTTTCATGGCGTACCTTATGAGATATATGTGGCTTGCATTACTTGATATATCATGGCTGGCCTTACGTAATGTATCATTGTTGACCTTATGTGATGTATCGTGACTTGACTTATGTAACGTATAATGAATGACCATATGTAATGTATCATGGCTGACCTTATGTGTCGTGGCTGGCCTTATTTGGTGCATCTTAGCTGGCCTTATATGATGTATCATTGCTGTTCTAATGTAATGTATATGACTGACCTTATGTGATGTATCATGGCTGGCCTTATATAATGTATCCTAGCTGGCCTTCTGCGATGTATCATAGCTGACCTTATGTGATATATCATGGCTGACCTTATATAATGAATCATGGCCGATCATATGTGATGTATCATGGCTGGCGCAATGTGATGCGTCTTAGCTGGTCTTATGTAGGTTATCATGGCTGACCTTATGTGATGTATTATGGCTGACTACATGTAATGTATGAAGACTGACCTTATGTAATGAATCTTGGGTGGTGTAATGCATCATGGCTGAACTTATGTGTTGTACCCTAGCTGGCCTTATGTAATGTATCATGGCTGTCCTTATGTGATGTATCCTGACTTGTCTTATGTAATGTATCATGGCTGCCCTTATGTGATGTATCATGGCTGGTCTTATGTAATGTATTATGGATGGCCTTATATGATATATCGTGGCTGGCCTTATGTAATGTATCGTGACTGGCCTTATGTGACGTACCGTGGCTGGCGTTATGTAATGCATCATTAGTGGCCTTTTGTGATGTATCCTTCCTGCCATTAATTGATATAACATGGCTGGCCTTATATGGCGTCTCCACAAGCGGGTAAGATAATCTTCCATATCATCATCCTTGTTGCACTTACAACAACCTCATAAAACTGAACTGCCTGTTTCGAAATGAGTCCATCAGTGTTGCCGTCTACAGTTCATCCCTTGACCACGACGCTACGGCCCTTGAGCACCACGGTATGACCTCTGAGCACGACGGTACGACCCTAGTGCGAGACGTTAAGACCCCTGAGTATGATGGCGTCATGTCGTTTTCCTTAAAGGTCTTATCGTCTTGTTCAAGGGTCTTACCTTGCTCAAGGGTCGTGCTGTCGTGCTCAAGAGCCTTAACGTTTTGTTCAAAGGACGTACTGTCACGTGAAGAGTCGTGCTGTGGTGCTCAAGAGTCTTAACGTCCTAATTTAGCTACTGAAAAGCAGTGAATGTCTTAAGGATAAAGATATGAATAAGGCAAATTTGAATTTTATAAAGAGACGGAGACAGATTAAAAAAAAGGCAATATCAATACTATGTATATGGCCCCGCGCGTGCACGATCCAAATATAAAGGGAACTGGGTGAAGGGTTAGCATATACGCACGTGTGGGCTTTTGGCTAAAACCTTTAACCAGTGTGACAGATGATGCGCACGCATACGTGCGTGTGAACTCTGATTAAAGTGTGTAACCAGTGACAGATGGATACGCTCACGTGCCTATGACCTGTGGTTAAGCCTTTCAGCCAATAACAGTTATGCGTGCGAATATGTAAGTTTTGCATCAAGTTCTACGACCCTTTGACGGACGGACGCCGCAACGGACACTGACCACTGACACACGCGGGGACGGAGGGACACTGTAAGCGCTGTATGACCACCAGGTTTACCATGCTTGCCATGATGATAAATGCGTACGAGTAGATTGCCGCTGTGATGACCTCTTCCGTCTTTGGCAGCCTCCGATGATGGTCGGCGACATAAAAATAGATAATCACTAATGTGTGAAAAAATATATCACTACGACTGTAGGACCGACACAGAGACAATGGGTCCCTCTCAACTTCTCGCCCAGAATCATTGTTCGATGTCATCTGTCCCAAGTGACCATTTCTCCTCTACCCCGAACCCAACACGATCTTCCACCCGACCAATCGGGTCAAGACCTTCCCCATTACCCCGCGTCCAAATCCTATTTATTGCTAATGGTCGGTCGTGTAGCATGATGGGTCGAGTCGAGAGTGGAACGACAGATGGACGTATCGAGAACTAGATGAGATCCAGGTGGACGACAGGTTAAAAGGTGTGCGTGAGGGGAAAGGACGAAGCAAGAGAGGGAGAGGACAGGTCGAGGACGAAAGCGAAATGCGAGGCCGAGATAAGGAGCGGACAAGCAGCTAGCTACAGCCTGGTTTAGGTGATCAAGCCTAGAGCAGAGACAATCCCGCGTTAAAGCCAGACTGAGAGAGACTAGAAGGTTCCAAAAGAGGACTATGCCAACAGCTGAGGGTAACAAAAAAAAAGTACAATTCCAAAACAAAATGGAGTGATTCCAAGGGGGACGACTCCAAAAGAGAACGATGCGAAAAGAGGATAATTCCAGAAGAGGAAAATGCCAAAAAAGGACAAGAAGAGGACTTCCACATAACCAAGCACAACAGACTTCGCGTTGAGGTTCCCCACTCCACTACCCGGCTACAAGCACCCATCGCATGCTAACAGTCAACCCCTAACTGTATAATATCCACAGTCCTCCGACGGTCACTCTCGTTACAACCAAACCTCTCAGGCGGACCCCTACCCCACACCTTCCCTCCCGTCCTCAACACGAGGAGCACACAAAAAGAGGAGTTGAATCGACCCGTACTGCCGATGGATCCATAGCAGAACATCGGGTACTTGGAATGAAAAGAAAGGGATGACTGGTAGCGGCTGATCCATGTTATCCGAGTGGGACTGTACGGCACACGCGTCAGTCCGTCCGGTTAGTTGAGTCGCTCCGGGTAATGAGCGGTTATAAGGGCTGCACGTGGCTGTCCTGCATGCATGATCCCTACGTTTGTCCGTCTGGGGAGGGAAGGAGGCTCGCTGGGGGACGCGACCAGAGAGACAGGCAAGACAGATACACGATGTAGGGATGGGTGGGACAGAAGGAGTGGAGTGAGGGGCACTGGAAGCTGGGGATCGTGAGGGGGAGAAAGAAGTCTAACAGAAGGGAAGAATGGTAAGGGAGAGCGGAGGAGGAAACACTAACGGAAGGTATATACTGGGGGAATGGATGTAGAAATATGAACAAGTAAAGGGAAAGGGACGGTAGCACACAGGTAGAGGAGATATAGGGAGGGTAAGGGGAGGCAGTTAACTAAAGGATAGAATAATGGGCATAACGAAAGACAGAAGTATGTGGGAATACGTGAATAAACGAGATAACAGCAGACCTGGTCTGTGACGACGCTATCTTTTTTTTTTCTATGTTGAAGGCTCCAGTCACGGACAAAAGTCCACATCAAGGATGGGCCCTGATTGAAATATAGAGAGAACTGAGAAAGGGGAGAAAAAGAGACAAGGAAAGTATTTACAAATTTTTGAGAAAGTGAAAAACCTCTCTCTTGAAATGAGGACAGTTACAGTACCCTAAGGTCCTACTCTACACTCCATAGATTGTTACAGGAGGAAGCCAGACGGACAAACGAGAGGCCCAGGTGGACGCAAGATGGTCATCTGAAAGCCAGTCTGGGGCGGGACCACAGGCATACACAAGACCTAACTTGGTGCTCACAAGCACAGGACGTGTTATGTAAAATTCGATTCCAGTTACCCAGGTTTCCAAGTTTTCCATATCTAAAAGAGGCCTGAGGCTGGTTCTGAGTGACCTACGATCTCAGTTGTAATGAAAGGGTTTTTCTTATCAAAATGACGTTCAGTATACAAGATCACTGTCACTTGCTGTGTGTTTCAGAACATCTTGAGCTGTTTCCCTGTAACAAACGTATCCCAAGCCATATGTCCCCTTCCGCCTCCCCACAGGTGGTTGGGACACACGTAACCTCACACGTGTCATCTGCAGGAACTACCCCATGTTCTGTGTCTTACACCAGAGCCGCTGCAGTCATGTTTTGTCAATAGTGAAATGTTGTCTCATAATACGGCCTTGTAAAATCAATGTGCTTGTCGAGAGAGACACACAAACGGCAAGACACTTTACATACATAAAATTATTGACATCACATGTCCACTTGATGCTTCAGAGGGGTGAGCGTTGTAACTAACCAAACGGTTCACGTGAAAAGATTATATTTCCAATGTTGATTATGCAACTTTTCCCCTGTGTATGACGTACGCTGTATATTGGCAGAATTATGCCCCTACGCCAGACTTGGTGTGTCTTATTTGAATATATGAAAAAACAAACAGAAAACAATGGGAAGTGAATCGACCTCACTTCCTCAAATGTGAGAGGTTCTTGAGGTAATGATATTCCTTGTGGAATATCACAACTGGGAAACCACTTTATGAAATGATGTCACGTTACGTTAAGTATCAGGAGTCGACGTGGACGACCTGAAGGTGGATGACAAACGACGCATGAAGAGTGGAACGGAAATTGGTCCAAGACAGGTTCAAGGAAATCAATAAAAGAAAGTACAGAAAAAAACCAATATCAGAAAGACTGGACGGAGGTTCAGGTCGAGGAAATAGCTGTTGCTGTCATCGCCCTTAAAAATAAAGAAATCAGGAAGCCTAGTCTTGCTTTGTGAAGCTAAGAGGCGCTACAAGGAAGGTAAACGGTATAGCGTGCGGAAAACACGTAAGAGGGACGGACCTCCGATGGGGCGGGACGAAGGGAGGGGGGGTTAGGGAAGGAGTGGTGCCGTGCACGAAAGAGGTCGTCATGGTGTTGGAATGTCTGTTTATTGGTCGTCGGCAGCAGACGAGCCTGACCCACATCCTTGGTCGAGCCTTCAGCCCCTTGCCTCCACCATCTTAAGGCTTGCATGATATGACCCCTATGGGCTGGGCATTGCATAACATAACACCCGTGGGCTAGGTCTAGCATGACATGACACTCATGGGCTAGGCCTTGCATGACATGTCACCCACGGGCTGGCCCTTGCATGACAAGACACCCACGGGCTAGGCCTTGCATGGCATGACACCCAATGGGCACTGGACGAACAGTGTGATTCTGGACGACCTGATGAGGAACTTTATTTATCGTAGGAAATGAGCACTGGACGAAAAGTGATGCACTGGACGACCTGGTGACGTGTTCTGTCTCTGCTGGGGACTGAGCATTGAACGGAAAGAGACGCTGGACCAACTGAGAACGAGTTTCGTTTATGACATGTGGTTGGGAGTATAAAGTTCTATCAACAGCTACAGGTCATAACTCAGAGAACAAAATAATCATAGCAAGCAAATTCAAATATCCTACATTTATCATTTAAAAATAAAAGCGACGTAATTACGTTATTGACTGGTTAGATAACTGCAATATAAAGACCTCCTTAATTATATCAAATTTCGTACGAAAATGGGGAACGATAAAGTTGTTATTAAGTCTATCATGAGCGAAATCTCTCTCCCAGTCAGCTTGACAGAAATCAAACAATTGCCTAAACTCTAAACTCTTGACCATTTTCAGTCTTACTCTTAGATATGTACTATTAACCCCTCCAAAACTCACTTAGATATCTACCATCGACCCCTCCAACACTTAGATAGGTACCATCAACCCCTCCAAGACTCACTTAGATATTTATCATCAACCCCTCCAACATTTAGATAAGTACCATCAACCTCGCCAACACTCAGATGTACCATCAACTCCGCCAAATGAAAATTCCATTTTCTGTCTCTGAACCAGTCGGCTAATTAATTCCTTTCGGGCTGTCACTCTATCAGTCTCATTACAGGTTCCTTCACGGTCTGTCTCTCTACCATCCTCCTGGTACATTCATTCCCGCTCTCAACAGATCTCTGACCAGTAAGCATCATCGCTCCAAGCCTCGGTCTTTCAACCAAACGAAGTGCATCGTGGGCAGTAGCCATTCCCACTTTTCCCTCACCCATGCGCTTAAAGACCTCTCCACAATCATCACTGATTACATCAGTTCCTGCAGAAAATCACCTCCAGTCTTGTTTTACAAATCCTTCCAGTGAATCCAGCCTTCCATGCCAAAGCCTTCAAAATTACAGCAATTCCAAAAGTTTATTCAAGGACTCATTTGTTCCAGTTCGATGCTGAATCCTCTGCTCTTTCACTCTGTCTACAACTCTCTTAGTTTTAAGTGCCACCTGACCATGATGCCGGCTGACAACATCCACAAGCGACAAGTTGCTACGCCACGGCTGTCGGCTCTCAGTGTTTGGAAAATGCCTGATTTGCTGTAAAGTTTCTGAATCCGCTCTTCCCTTCACTAGTCTCTCCAGACCACAAATGAAAATCTAACGCCACCTGAACGATTCATTATCAAAGGTAAAAAATGAAAATATAATTGATAATTTGGTCATCTTAGGTTGCTATCACAAAAGCCGGTTTAGGATAATGCCAGTTAATAGTAAATTTTCCTCAGCAAACAGATCATCGGTGACGGGCCAAATATCCAGCGAACATTTGGGAACTCCATAGTTGGCAGTAGATTAACAGTACTGCCAGGATAACTCAAGGTCTTCAGTTATATGACACAAATAACTCGGGTTTTGTAACGATAACTGTAAAGTCCATAAGATAACCCAGCAACTTTCAGTGTGACTATCAGTTCCGAAGAAAAACGTAGCAACTGTGAAAATTATACTATACCCTCGATACAACTGGTGAAACTACTGTATTGACTTTAGTACATCAAAGAGAACTGAAGACATTATGAAAAAATATAACAAAACATTTGAATATTAGTTAAACCTAAAGGTGCTAAAGTCAGTTTGAAATAAACACAGATGGGAGCCCGTGGATGGGATAGGAAACAGGAGACCTGATGGTCCATGACAAGTTTATCTGTCGTCATAATGATCATCAATAGGCTGGATATGAAGCTTCCCACATGATAGTACATGGAGAAAATCGTCTCGAGATGTATCTAGACTGAAAAGCTCAACAGCCCATGAAAGGATACGGTTTGTAGGCCATCCTGAACTGACAATCGAGCAAGGAGCCCTTCACATTATCACGACAGTCCCTGAATCACGAGGAATGTTTTCTGTGAAGGACAATTACCACTCGGGCACATGTGTGGGCTGACAACCCTCCCCACCTGACTGTCTGGCTCAAGGGTTGTACTGTTGGGTTCCATGGTCGTACCGTCGTGATCGAGGGTTCGTAACGTCGTGCTCAAGAAGTAAATCTAGGAGCAGTTGCTTGCTTACTTTCCTGTATACAAGAGCTTGCATTATTTGCTCCTATTTTGATTTACACAGTTTTATTTGCACTTCCACTTAAAATTACGAACAAATCACTTACAAGTTCTCTTCTGGGTGCATTTTAGTTTTTTGAAAATATCGTTACCATTAAAGGTCTTGGGTAGATCTAGGATTTCCAGGAACTACTCACAACTCTACAAGGCAGCAGCACCACCTCCTTGAAGGCGGAGCGCTGTCGGTGTTTCGTCTTGTACATATTTTCTTTACCCAAGTCCATGAATCTGCCAGTGCATGCCAGAAAATACCTCATAACAAAGCCTATCCCATAAATTTGGCTTCTTTCATCTTGCATGAGCTCAGGACCACAATCACGAGCAGCCGGGCGGAGAAAATGAAAATACTGATTACCTGAATCTGTTTTTGCTTAGTGAACGGTGGGAGGCAAAACGAAAACACACGTGTCTTCTTCTGATTTCAGCAGAATATACCAAGTTGCATGTCAGCAGCGCAGTCTTGGGAACTGCAAGAGGCATTTGTGCTCAATTTTTAAGTGTAAATTCAACTCACAAACCGAGCAACCCCGTGAGACCCATAATAAGCTCAACTGGTTCCATCATGTGTAAGTTATCTACATGGTTCGTATCCTTACTGAACCGCTTATTGGCACAATATTCTCGTACCACTTCAGGGATGATTTAGCAATTGTTAAACAACAGAGAACATCCACTTACTATGACTGTACACTTAGTTTTGATGCTCTATCTTTCTTGGCGAAGGTTCCTGGACCTGGTCTATAAGAATCCCTCTCATAGGTGATTCTCAAGTATAATAAGAGCTCCATAACGAGTCAAGGACAAGCTATTATCCAGGCCAATCCTTGGATACCGTAAAAAAAAAAAAAAAAAAGAGAATGAAAGACAAAAAAAAAAAAACTGTGAAGATAAGACGGAATAACTGGATGAGAGTGCGATGTATGGAAGTTAAAGAGAGGAGACCTAGTAGGTTAGTGTTAACTACACACAACATATGACCAATAATCCTAACACGGAGGGTGTAGGATGGTTCTGGGCGTCAATTCAACACTCCTAAAGTTAGTAAGGTAGCACTTCCCTGGGAGGCTGCAACCTATTGACACGGAGGGTGTAAGACGGTTTCGGACATCACTTCAACACTCCAGAACTAGGAGGGTAGTGCTTCCCTGAGCGGCTGCTGTCAACAACCTACTGGCTCGGAGGGTAGTCTAGGGTACAGTGGTGTATGGGATAATGATCTGGAGTAGCCTCCTGTTCTGTTGGCGTCTCAGGAGTAACTGCTCATCTCTTTGGCATGACTACCCACATGGGCGCCACTGGGACTGTATCATGATATCATGAAGGAATATTTTTCATCCCTTAAGGGAAATTATTCTGTTTCTGTCACCTTTGTCCCCGTGTAAGAGCTCAATCCAATCTACATTGTTAGTGCCTTGGTACATATCAATGATGTTTGCTAATATGAAATTTGGTATCATCATTTTCTTATCTTTGAAATTGATGCTTAAGTTTACAGTGAATAGGATGATATTGTGATCACTGTTACCTAACTTTAAATTGACCTCCTAGAGGCTAATGAGACCTCAGTTTGTGAACATCACTAAATCTAATATGGTGTTATCTCTCACAGGGTCTGGGATCATTTGATTTAAAAATCTGTCATCGTTAAATCGATTGGCCTGTTACCCTTGAAATCAACTTCTTTATTATTAACCGAAGATCTAATTTCCTCAGTGTCTGAGATTTATAAGCTACCCCAAAAATAACATTGGATGTCTTATTAACTAATGTGATATACAAAGGAGCGCATTCATCAACAGCAATTTTATCAGTTGCATGTATCCTGATTACATAAAGCTTACATTTACACAGAGCATAACACCTCCGCCTGCCTTGTATGGAAGACCTGCACTGAAAACAGATCTTGATATCGCTAATTCTATGAATAAGCGATCATATGTAGTATGTATCCCGGTTATTGTTACTGTTTTGGAATCAAGCTACCCTGATAAATCATATAATGTTTATTCATCACGTCTTATGTTAATAATTCTAGCATTGGTGCAAAAAAAAAAGTTTTTCGCTCCGAAAAGCAAGGATTATACGCTACCCTACCACAACCTTTTGTAGCTTTCCTTAACTTCCTTTTAAGTGGCCATTTCTTTCCTAGGGTCTTCTCTGATCTACCCTGAACAGCGATATCTATACCAGCCCGAACAATTAATCTTTCCTGTTGTGTCCCCAACAGTTTTTTCTTCTTTATGTTCAAAGCTCCAGTCACGGACAAAAGTCCAAATCGAAGCTTGGCCTTAACTGGAATAAGAAAAGGGATTAAAGAAAGAGAGAAGGAAGAAGAGGAAAAACATTTCAAGAGTTTTATAAAAAGTAAAATATCTGCTTTTCAAAAAGGGGCAGGTGGCAGTTATTCGGAAAGACATGTGGGTTCAAAATGTTCAAATGTTTCACAGTGTAATGAAAGAAAGAGATATCACAACAGCCCATCCTTAAGTTGCCCGTGACCAAAACCCTGAGGGACACCGCTGTTGACAAGGATGGAGGGGAGGTTGGTCCATCGACAGTTACGGAGGTCTTGTCATGTGAATGCCATACAGATGATCAGAGGGATAAACGAGATCAAGATGTTTCTGGAAATGAAAATTGAGAAGCTTTGTACAGACCAACCGTTCATATAAGACCCTACCACAAACTACTGTTCCACAGGCAACTGTACCAAAAACTTCTATTCACAGATGACCGTGCCACAAACTACTGTTCCACAGAAGATCACACCACAAACTACTTTTCCACAAAACACATCAACCCACACATCATCTATCAGAAAGGCCACTATTACACGGACCACAAGCTGACATATTAAACCCATTCCAGAGAAACCGTTCCATATCCTGCCAGTCCCACATCATCAAACGAGAGGGACCACAAGGTCCACCGTGAGGAACCCCACCTGAGACAATGAGAGACTATCTAGGGGTGCCGGCCACCACTTAGTCATGCTCTTTTGTGCTAGCCCAAGATTAAGCCATCAGAGTTGCTGCCAACCATGACTCTCCTAAACTCAACAGAAGGGCAGAGAAAAAAGTGGGATTAGATTTTGGGAAGCATTTCTTGGAAGAGTATGACGGTTAGGGATGACTACGACACAAGGGTGGTACTTTGATGATGGGGAACGTCAAAGAGGGATTAACACGTCTTGATTAACATTTTACACTTGACGCAGATGTTTCAACAGATTTTGATGTCAACTGTCTCATGGATATGCATTTACATCTTTTGGGAATGAAAGGAAGCCGAAGAATTCACAAAGTATATTCTTCTTGATACTTTCAAATAATATTCTTACTGGATTTTGGGTTGTGGGATGCACCGTACGCATGGATACTATCGTTATAAATATTCGGAAACTATATATATATATATATATATATAT
>JAYMFT010191357.1:0-11848 GCA_038088735.1 Panulirus argus
GAACAGAAGTCATCATCGCAAGGAGAGAGAGAGAGAGAGAGAGAGAGAGAGAGAGAGAGAGAGAGAGAGAGAGAGAAAGTAAACAGAGTAACTGGGGAAAACGCGAGACAGAGAAACACGCGCGTTTAGTGCACGGCAAAAATATAAAACTCCCGTTACGTACAAACCCCGTTCAACAATGATAATGCCAAGACCTTTACGTCACACGGAAAATAACCCCAGAGCAACCCGGAACAAGCCTTACTCGTACCCGCGTCTGCGTCTCACAAACTGAACTTAGAATTTATAAAAAAAATGTCTTCTTTGCCTGGAACTTCCGCAAGTTCTTGCATCGGCAGTTCTCCAAGGAGCTGGCCTTGGAACTCTCTCTCTCTCTCTCTCTCCTCTAAACCTACAAAATACCTTCCTTCTACGACTTAGAAAGAGCAGGAAAAATACTCAAGTCGTTTACTTAACTGCTTTTTCCCGTCACCTCACGTGGGGGAATATATATCTATAACAGGGACGGAGGCCCTAAAGTATTCTCACATCCATAACACTTGACCATTCTCTGATATCGGAGTCTGGATGGATCTCATCCATCAGCCAGATAGATGGATGGCATTTAACTTCTTGAGCGCACTGAGGCTACGGCACACTTGGGTATGTATATCAACGTGACCTTTGGCCCTTCAAAAAAGAGTTAGGTCAAAGGTTAGGTCATCTCACACCCAAGGTGTCGTGCTGTGGTTATCAATGGAGTTGAATTTTAAAGCATTTTCTATTCGAGCCTTCGTCTCTCTTTTCATATTTTTTTTGCACCTTCTGTAATTGTCATAGTTTCTCACCTTATCTCTTAACACATTCCATTTTTTCTCTCACATCTCTCCTAAATATACATCAAATCTTCATCTCCTTTTCCTCTCTATTCCTCCCATTACCTTTCCTTTTCTTCAGTTCCTGTTCCTCTTTCTCTCTTCTGTTCCATTCGCCTCATCTTCGAGTCTCTGATCACTTCCACACTCGGACTCGTATACTCTCTCGCTGTTTGAATTCCCTTGTATTCCTCTCACCATCTCTCTTCCTCATGTCTCTCCTTCTTCCCTTCCATTGAATTCCTCCCCCCCCCCCCTCTCTCTCTCTCCAAACTTTTCCTTCACTTTCTCTCTCGTCTCCTTCACCCTCTTCCCCCGATACTCCTCCATCGTCTTCCTCCTCTCCTCCTCCGTTCATTGCCTCTCCGCCTGACTTTCTCCCACCTCACTCCACCTCTTCCTTCCGCTGGCTCCACCTCTCTCCCCTGCGCTCCACCTCTTCCACCTCAAGATCTCGTTCCTCGTACGTCACCCGATTCCAACGACCCCCTCAATGCTCCAACTTACCCCTCCCTCCCTCTCACCTCCCTCCCTCCTCCTACTATTCTCCCTTTAATTAACGCCCTTCGTTACACCCGTTTGGCCTCTGCAGGGAGAACCTCTATATAACCACTCCCTCATCCGGAAATCCTCCCTTATGCCTCATCTGTCCTGCTATAACCATCTTGGTTCCCCGGGTCTCTCTTCCGAGCCTCTCCCTGTAATCACTCCCTCCCTCCCTCCCTCCGTCGTTTGATCTCCTCCTCCCTCCTTTATAATTACAGGCTCACATTTCATAATCCTTTGCTCTGGGGCTTTCCAGTCCAAATGAGGGAGGGAGGGAGGGAGGGAGGGAGGGCAGCAGCAGCCATCTGGGTTGCTACCCTGCCTCTCTCTATGTAGATTGCAAATTGAGGGAGCTGGTATTGTCCTCCAGATGATTACATCCTCATAAACCATCTAAGTATTCTGTTATATGGCTTTGCTTTCCCATATATTAGCGTCTTCCAGCAGATAACCTCGTCATAGACCATCAGGTCTTCAGTTACCTGTCTTTTCCATGCACTAATTAACGTTATAATCTCGGCCTGTGACCCCGCTACCGGTAACCCACGTCCCTGGTAATCCATCGCCTCCTCCAAGATTAATAATAATAATCCATTGGCCCTACCTCATTAATCCTTACCTTACTGCTCCCTTCCCCTCTGACACTGACCACCCTATGCGACCCTCCCTCTCTCTCTCTCTACCTAGGAACAATCACCACATTCACCACCGTCACTCCACAGCTCCTGCCGTCATTAGCGTGTCTCTGACAGACGCCTTCAAGCCTTAGTGGGGATGATCTCAAAACCCTCTCTCTCTCTCTCTCTCTCTCTCGATTACGTGTTACGGGGAGAGGGTCCTACAGTTGAGTTGCCCCGTCTCATAACCTTACTCGCATGTATACACACACATACACACTAGCCTAAACCAAGTACCCATTTATCGACCAGCCCCGATGGGATGATGAAACCCTGGGTTGGATGTGGGCCGACTGCAACGCCAATTCTCCCCGAAGCCCAGGCGATATCATGTACTTTAAGAACGAATCCTATTTTCTCAATGCGTTTCTAAGAAGTCACTTCTCAAAGCTTCCTAAACTCGGTAACAAAAAGTTTGATTTAACTTTTCGTGTGCAAAGTTTGCACGCTAACTGATCTCAAGCACACTTTGCAAAATTCTGTTTGCTTAGTAATAAGAATCGAGAGCAGGAATTTAACCAACAGTCAAAGCAAATTCGACTCCGAGAGAACGTTTCTCAATTCTCTTCCTGAATTTCTTCTTTTGAAATCCAATACTTTATGAAAATGTCTTTAAATTTTTCATTCTAACGAAGATCAGCAAGTGAGGCGAGTAGACAATTGTAAGTACCTTGCTTGATCACGCATGAAGAAATGATCTGCGAGGCACTGAGCGAGTGATAACAACTTAAAAGCCTTTTTAATGATTCCTGGAACTATACCATCGCCTGTTACTCAAAGTTGCGGAAATAGTGAAATCGTTTACTTGACCAGCCGTCCTGTGTGGCCGAGAGAAACAGACGGACGTAGACAAAGAGGAGACCCATTTCTTCTCCTCCTCCGTACTAAAACTCCCCCCCCCCCCTCTCTCCCTCTCTCTCTCCCTCCCCCTAATCCCCCCCTTCTACTTCCTGGATGGAGGCTCTTTCTTTATTAAGAAATATAAATAAAACAATCGTCGTGGATTCTACCTCAGAATCCTCCTCACTGCCCCCGTCTCCTACAGGAGTACCAGGTGGTTCCACCTCAAGTGAAAAGTCGCCTTCGGTGAGGTTGTAACATCGTCAGTGGACGAAGATGGGATACAGTCTCGTCGAGGAACTTTTCGCTTCAAAGGAGGAAACCATCATTTCCCTGCTCCTGACTGAAGCGCAGCTTTCAGGCTGCAGGAGCCCCTTGAGATATATATTTACATAAAGAATATATCTACCCCTATATAATTACAGAGAAAACAACACTGTAAATGAGGTAAATGCACTCGAAGATTCTGATCTACATGTAAAAGAAAGGGAGTGGAAAATTAAAGTATAAAACCATTATCTACAGAAGATTTTGAGTTCCTCATAAACTGCTAGTAGTTTTATAAGTCTCGATGACCAGCTCTAAGAGCTGTACCTCAACTTATCAAAAGAGATCATGCTGTACCAGTCACAGCAATGAAAGAAGACAGAAAATGGGATGAGGGAAGAAAAAAAAGGAAAACTTCCACCACGAAAAAAACTTCGTCCCAATTTCAAGTTTGGGTTCAGCATGAAAAGCTGCAACAAGTCAGACAACTGATCCCTTCAGCATTTTCAAAGGCCATATTTCTTTTTTCTGTTTCCACAGGTGATGGATATGACCTCAAACTTTTCCCCATGTTTCTTCAAAATTACGATAACTACCCCTGGTCAACTTTGGGGGAAGGTCTGAATACAGGGTCCGAGGACGGGAGAACATTCTTCCGCTTTCCATAAATTCTCATGATGTACGTGTACATTTACTGGTATCAGTCGGGCTTACAGACATCTTATACTCGTTAGTAATCAGCGGTATTATAGTTAATCATATTCTGCAAGATTTCGCTCGTAAACATAGGACATTGGGGGGGGGGGGTCTTGTGAAAAATCGACGAGGCGTGGCTACGAGGTCTTTAAAAACACTCTATGAACTTTCCGAGAACAAAGGAGTATTACCCTCGAGTGCGTCGGTACGACTCTTGGGCATGTTGGCATGCCCTCTGTCCCCTGCCTCTGAAGGGTCAGGTCAAAGGGCACACAATAATCACACCCAAAGTGTTGTACCGTCGTCCTCAAGGGGCTACTTCCCTCAACACTCCTGTTGTCGGAGATGTTGAAAGAATGGTTACGGGAGATCTCCTTCCTCGACATCCTAGGAGACTACCACAGGAACCATTCAAGTCTCCTACTGCTTCTTACTGTATGCAAGCAAATGCTTCCGGGATGCAGGGTAAAGCACATCTCCATCTATCTCACGTCAGTAGAGACGTACAGACAAACCAAAAATTATGGAGCAGCTGCTGCTTTAGAACACTGTTCTACAGTCACTTAAACCAACTCCACGATTCACGTGCAACAGCAATAGCCGCGCGCGTCACAAAGCTTTGATGAAAGCTTGAAAAAGAGAGATGAGGCAGTACCCAACGCTGGGAAATCAAAAGCTATAACGGTACATGTTAAAGAGTACCATCCAGCCAGCGGAGGAATGATGGAGTTAGAGAAGCCGTCCAGCGACCCAGAACAGGTTAAATGCCAGGGATGCTATACCCTCCAAGTAACAGTCTTGACGAGGACTGTACTTAGGGTAATGCTACAGAGGACGTGGTCCAAGGTTTTTCCCTCAAGTTAGAAAAGTGGCGACGTCGAAGAATTCAGAAAAGCAGAGGTGCATTTCTTAGCTCCCATCAGTGCCAGTACACTCCGGTACTAGCTCGCCCCATTGCCCGCTGAGGCAAGGAACTACGTAGAAGTCGAATTACGTTCAGTTGGTTTACGCTATGTGGGTCTGGGGTCATGTCTGTCGTTAAGAAGATCTACGTAGTCTTACGCAAATCAACTGGAGGATAGAGAAGGGGTAACGCATCTTCAGACACTGACACAAACAAGTGGCATCACCGAAGGAATGGATCGTGTCAAGCCTGACCCGAACCAACTGACTAAAGAAATGAGGAATGTGATTTCCGATGGGACTCGATGCCATTTCAAACCCAACCCTCATTCCTTGTATACCAAAGGCTTTGCGAAACAGAAAATGTTTCTCCGTTTCTTCTTGGGAACAGCGAATCTTAAGGACTTAGCCGCTGTGCTGACAGCGTAGCAACCACGCGTGGTCTCTTACTCCTCTCTCTATTTCTCTATCTCTCAAGACGACGATGGAAGACTCCTCGCCAGGCTGAAGTCGACTCTTCCCCGACATTTACTACGGACATTGACACGAGCTAGAAACTAGAATACTAGAAATGACGTAACGCTATTAAAAAAAAAAAAAAAAAGGCAATCAGTCACATACGAAAAATCACTAGGTTAAGGAGTGAGGTAATAAATCGATTCAATTAATAATCGGAAGCAGCTGCTGCGGGAGGGTGGTACGGGTACTCAAGAGGCTGATGAGTCGAGTCTCGAGGACCAGCTGCTGGAGTGGAGGATGAAGTACCAGGGGGGGGGTGAGGGAGAGGGGGAGGTGGAGTGACGTCAGTATAACCACCTAGGCTTCTTCGGTCATGCCTCCAGGCTCGCGAGCGCGCGCGCGCGCGAGCCCCCAGCGGTCCGTGCCAGCGGACACGTGGTGGCACGAGGGATGACACTGTCATTCAACATTACGCTGACAAAACTACACATATCTCTCAAACTCCCCTCGGACAGCATGCAATACGCGAAGCTCGAACTGGAAACTGGAAGGAATGAGAGAGTCGCTGGTGTGGCGCGCTGCATTCACACACACACGTAAAGACTCGACCACACTCCGGGCATGTGTCAAATCAGCTTTAATTCCTCCCGTGGGCTTCAAGCTAGCAGATAAAAACGTACTGACCACTCATGGAAATGGTTATTACATGCGCCTCTGCCTGGAACTGTACTGACCCCCCCAAAAAAAACCTGCTCTCTCAGAAGCGTTGGCTCTCTCGAATTTACCAACGTCACCTAAACGAGTGGTGATGGACATCGCCCACCCCCTCCCCATTTTCTTTCCAGTACCCACAACTCGTCAAGTAACCAAGGCACTATAAGGTGAATATATAACTGCATTCCCTCTGATGTACACACGAATAGAGGAATTTAAATGCACGAGCAAGAACACCCCCAGTTTCTTTCCCGACGGAGTCAATTGTCGACTAAGAGCTTCGTCCAACCCCACTCGCGCCCGCTACCACTCGTTCGTTTGACCCAGCGAGCGAATCTTGAGATCCGACGACGATAATATACGAGGTGAAGGTCGAGTCAAAACACCTTAATAACCTCTGAACTGCAACGAGGTCATTATCGTTCATCATAATCGGGTCAAGAAACGCTCAAACCTCAAAAAAAAAAAATAAGAATTATATTTTACTAGAAGCTCCAGCATTAACTGGAAAATGCATGTCCATCTCCTCCTCACTATCACCTGCCATCAGGTTCACCAAAAACTCTATCTTCACCACACCCTTGATAAACCTCAACTCCTTCACCCTCGACAACTGAGCTTTCATTGCACCACCGACACCAATGACCCCGTCTTTATTGGTCGGGTCAAAGGCCAGGGTTACGATGATGTCTACAGGGAAGAAGATCAAGAAGAAGAAGGACAAGAAGAACAAGAACAAGAAGAAGAAGAAGAAGAAGAAGAAAAAAGAAGAAGAAGAATGAAGAAAAGAAGAAAGAAGAAGAAGAAGAGGAAGAAGAAGAAGAGGAAGAGGAAGAAGAAGAAGAAGAAGAAGAAGAAGAAGAAGAAGAAGAAGAAGATAAGAAGAAGAAGGAGAAAAAAGAAGAAGTAGAAACAGTTTGATTCAAATGACTAGATTTGTATCCCTTACTTTCATTTCCTATCTTTCACTACTTCTCTGCCTCAATTGACCCATAAGTACTATTACACAATTTTCTTAAAAATACCAAGTCTCCAAAGAATGCATGTTATATACAGAAATTGTGTGAAATGTTACATGATAAAACATGCAAAAACATTAAAAAAATATAAAGCATACTTTATATCCAAAGATTCTAAATACTTCTAGAACTTACACACTCTGGGTTTCAGCTTGAGATTCTTCATCATTACTATGAACTTCCTCCTTGATAAAGGGCTCTTTGGCATCTGCTTGACTTCCTTGCATAGCTTTCTTGCGATGTAGGTGTCGCCTCCTGCGAGGGATGCTCCAAGTTTTTCCTGAGCTGAGCTAAAGTGAAAATTGTAAATAATCCAAGCACAATATGCATTATCATGCAGTTACAAAAAGAGAGAGAGACTTCTTTCCATATTGTGACAAACGATAAGGAAAAGAGCCCTTTCCAAATCAAAAGACGACACACTGGATACCAATGGGTCAATGAACCTTAAATATTCTATAAAAATCATCATTCAAGCTTAAGAACATCATTTTACTCTTGTTTTGAGTAGGAATAAATGTGGCTGTCCAGGATTAGCTGGCTGGATGTCAACTGGGTCAAATGAGTGAATTAGCTATTAATTCCCACTTTGGCTTCTGAAAATCAATTATCCTGGTTCTGCTGGTGGGATGGCTTTATTTTGCTCCCCTAGCTATTTCTCAGTAGTAGTCACTTTACTTCTAAGGTTCTTATTACTAAAGTATTATATTTCCACTTCCTCCACAATATCTCTTGTTACCAGATTGTGCTATTTGGTCAATTCTATTCCTTTTACTTTGAAATCAGTTGTCAGTTTGCACTGATCAGTAAAAATCTTCATTTAATTTTTCTCACATTGTGCTTAATTATGCTATTAAGTATTGGCCATTCCTAATGCTCTAAACGCTCAAAAATCAGTTTGCACTGATCAGTAAAAATCTTCATTTAATTTTTCTCACATTGTGCTTAATTATGCTATTAAGTATTGGTCATTCCTAATGCTCTAAACACTCAAAATCTTTTTCACTCTATCCCTGCATCTCCAATTTGATTGAGAGAGAGAGAGAGAGAGAGAGAGAGAAAGGGGGGGAGGGTCTTAAAAGAACATCTTAAATTGCCTAAAGCTTCAGCACTCTGTGAATGACAAAATAATTGAGAACCATTTCCCAAGAAACAATGTGAAAAAATGTTTGCCTTAGAACTGATCATGTAACAGTGAGGATGATTCATTAACGGAAAGTAAGACAGTGCGAACTATATTACATGAGCAATGTGCTCAGGATGTTAATCTCTGCCTGCCTCAACCCTGGGGCCAGTCACATGTTGGCTGAGAATTACTTTTCAAAATATTCAAGGTCTACTGATATGCTGCTATCCAATGTGACCTCCTGGGTTTGAAAGGCATAAAATTCCTTAAATAATAAGGCCAATGCTACAAAATAATAAGGATATATGTAACATAATAAAGGGATTACTTGAAGTCAGAAAATGTTTCATCACCGATTAAGTTTATAAAACAATCAGAACTACAGGATCTTATTTTCCTAAGAAATATACCGCAATTATGAGTCTTACTATTTCAGTTAAGATTTCCGATGTCTTAAAAGAAAAACTGAAAATGATAAAAGAGCACCTACTTTCTCTTCAGAATTGGAGGCTGGCAAGGAAGACCTGGACAATGTTTGTGAAGATGGTAATGGTTTCACAAAACGTCGCTCAACATACTTGGCCTTAATCCATTCTTCTCGAACTGACCTAAACAGTGAGAGGTAAATTGTACAATACACAAAAATTAACAACAGTAATATTTACCTATAACCAGAAAGCAGTCTTTTAAGCTAATGAAGGAAGATCATGCACATTAATGAATAAGAAATATTCGAATATCTGTTTACAATGGGTCCCACATAAGTCGTTTCATGATGCTTCACTTTAACATTCTCAATCAACTAGGAGATAGTCACCCTAAGTTGAGATGTTCTGCTCTTAATTTGCTAAAGTTGTCAGGCTGCAATGTCAAAAGTCATGAATTAGGACCGTAATTCCCCTAACATGAGTCATAAATTTCCAAGTAATAAGAGTAAGTCTTGTACTAATACGAAGTCAAGAAAAAAATTACACTAAGAGAACTAAGAGAAAATTAAGTACCTAGGCAAGATTAATTTGCTTAACCCTCTGGCTGTGATTAAGGACAAAAAACATAAAACTTGATTTTCCTTCTCATTACTAAAACAGTCTATACCTGTCAAAAATAAATAGTTTGAGCATCCCACACAATTTGCCAAACATTCCCAACCAGGAAACAGCACCAGGATCTAGGAAAAAGTTCCCAACATGGCTGTTTTAAACTCTATGCATAAACAACAACTCATGCCGACCACCTGCAACTCCCATATACTATTTCATTTATCTCTCTCTTCTCTTTTTATTTTCAATGTTATTTAGGTAAATTATGGATGTTATAATATAATGACATGCTGTATCAGTGTGTGTCATGCATTATGGTGCATAATTTCTTTTTTTCTTTCCTTCTTGTTTGCCATTTCACATTAGCAAGGTACAGCAAGGAACAGATTATGGACAACCTCATTTGCTCACAATCATCTTCTTGCTCTCATGTACTATGCACTGAAACCAGAGCTCCCTATCCACAAGACCCACAGGCATTTTTTGTGGTTTCTGTTTACTGATTCTATGTTCTAGTTCAGCCAATGACAGCATGTTGCTCTCTGTACACAACATTGCTCCTTTTTTTTTTTATCATGAGTACACCTCACACCTTCCTGGGAATTCAGGTTCTGAACCCTTTAAACATCTTTCAGTCCATCCTTCCATCTCCAAATCAAGTCTACCTCTACTCCTTGTTCCCTCAACTTTTAACATGTATACCCTGTTAGTCAGCCTCTCCTTACTCATCCTCCCTACCTGACAAAACCATCTCTTCACACTCTATCACTCCTCTCTCTCTCTTATCCTTTCAATACTTCTGGATTGATGTGAGTAAAACTGAAAGTGGATGGTGAGAGAAGGATGATAATTGGTGCTTATGCACCCGACCATGAGAAGAGAGATCATAAGAGGCAAGTGTTCTGGGAGCAGATGAGTGTTAAAAGTTTTGAAGTACGTATTAGTGATGGGTGATTTAAATGCAAAGGTAATTAAAGTGGCAGTTGAGGGCATAATTGGGGTTTATGGGGTATTCAGCATTATGAGAGGAAATGAAGACCTTGTGGAGTTGTGCTGAAAAAAAGATTGATGATTGGGAATATCTAGTTTAAAAGGAGGAATATACACAGATATACATATGTGAGAAGAAATGGTCAAAGGGCATTATTGGACAACATATCAATTAACAGGCATGTAAAAGAGACTTTAGGATGCAAATGTGCTGAGGGGGGTAGCTGGTGGGACGTCTGATCACTAACTTGCGGAGGTGAGGGTGATGATTTGTAGAGGTTTTCAAAAAAGATGAAACAATGTTGGGGAGAAGAGAGTGGTGAGAGTAAGTGAGCTCGGAGAGGAGACCTGGGTGAAGATATACCAAGAGAGATTGTGTGTAGAATGGCAAAATATGAGAGCAAATGAAATGAGGGGAGTGGGTGAAGAATGGGAGGTGTTAAGGGAAGCAGTGATGGCATGTGCAAGAGATGCATGTGGCATGCAAAAGGTGGGAGCTGGGCAGATTTGAAAGGGCAGTGAGTGGTGGGATGAAGAAGTAAAACTGCTAGTGAAAGAGAAAAGAGAAGCGTTTGGGTAGTATGTACAGGGAAGAAGAACAGATGATTGGGAGATGCCAAAGAGAAAGCGACATGAGGTCAAGAGGAAAGCACAAAGGTTGAAAAAGAAGGCAAATGAGAGTTGGGGTGAGAGAGTATCATTAAACTTCAGGGAACATCGGTGATGGAGGCAAGAGGGGAAGTGATAACAGGTAGTGATGAAGTGAGGAGGAGATGGAGTAAGTTTTTTGAAGGATGTTAAAAATATTTGATTACAGAGTGGTAGACATAGGGTGTTTTGGTCTGGGTGGTACGTGAAGTGAGAGTCATCAAGAGTGGTTTGGTGAAAAGAGAAGAGGTGGTGAAAGCCATGTGAATGATGAAATGCGGCAAGGTGGCTGGAGTGGATGGCATTGCAGTTGCATTTATTAAGAATAAGGGTGACTGTATTGTTGATTGGTTGGTAAGGATATTCAGTGTATGTATGGATCATGGTGAGGTGCCTGAGGATTGGTGAAATGCATGTATAGATCCATTATATAAATACAATGAGACAAAGTTGAGTGTTCAACCTACAGAGGTATAAGTTTGTTGAGTATACCTGGTCAGTTGTATGGGAGGACATTGACTGAGAGGTTGAAGGCATGTACAGAGCATCAAATTGGGGAGGAACAGTGTGGTTTTTGAATGAGAACAGGATGTGTGGATCAGAAATTTGCTTTAAAAAATTTGTGTGAGAAATACTTAGAAAAACATATGGATCAGTATGTCATTTAAGAATCCGAAGGAGGAGTATGATAGGGTTGAAAGAGATGCTTTGTGGATGGTATTAAGAAAATATGGTGAGGGAGGTAATCTACTAGAAGCAATGAAAAGCTTTCATTTAGGGTACAAGTCATGTGTAAAAGTAGAGAGGAGAGTGAATGGTACTAAGTGAAGGCTTGTCGGCAGCAGGGGTGTATGATGTCACCATGGTTGTTTAATTTGTTTATGGATTGGGTGGTGAGAAAGATAAATGCAAGAGTCTTGGAGACAGAGGTGAGTATGCAGTCTATGGGGGGGATGACAGAACTTTGGAAAATGAGTCAGCTGTTGTTTACTGATGATACAGCACTGGTGGCTGATTCCAGTGAGAAACTGCAAAAGTTGGTGACTGAGTTTGGAAAAGTGTGTGAAAG
>JAYMFT010191368.1:0-11847 GCA_038088735.1 Panulirus argus
GGGGGGGGGGGGGGGGGGGGGGGGGGAGTTTCAGCAGGTGATGGGGTGGGCGTGAGGCAAGGTAGGCGTGATGCATGAGATGGCTGGGGCCAGCGGACACAGTCAACGTTAACCCCAGCGCCCACACAATGGCTAATTACATGGAGGCGAAGGTACACTGAGGCGCCAATCTGCTAACCCCGAGGTGATGTCGGTGGCTCATTAAGCACCCCGTGCGGCGCCAGGGCGCCGTTGACACGGACTCTTATAGGTGTGAAATAAACACCCCTGTGGTAGGATCTTTTTCGACCGACCAGCGGCAATCCTTGACTTACGGGAAGTAATCTCCACCGTCTTGCTGTGAGAATGCGAAGGTAGGGGAAACACGCTCGGCCAACACCCTGGACCCGGGGAATAAAGCAGGAGATTAAAACATACCGGAGCGGACGTCCTTTACTTGAGCAGGCTAAGTAGAAAGCGGTGGCGGTGTATAGGGAGACGTCCTCCTCTCAAGCAGGCAGTCGAAAGCAGAGGTGGTGGCGGAGTATAGGCCGCCGCGCCCCCCGTGCTCTCTCACTGGGTCGCCCACTCGAAGTGGTTTTATGAATATAATCCCTTTAAGAGGAGGCTCATATTAGCTGCCATCAGTCGCGCGCCCTGGCGTGTTGTGCGAGGCTCCAGTGACGCCCGGCCAGAGGTGTTGGCTGAATAATAAACTTTTAGCGTCCATCAGACAACGGGGCTTTTTGCCGGCCGCGCTCCCCCGTGTTTGCCAAACTTCAGTTACCCGGGTCGAGGGCACGTCTGAAACCCTTTGAACTCGGCGTATTTACTTATTTGAGGACATTATTTGACGCGCGTGTGTCAGATGCGAGCCGTGTTTATCGTGCATGAGATGACGTTTATGACAGTAATGCCTAGGCATAATCCAACCCCCCCCCCACCCCAACGACCATCCCCCTGCCCTTCCCGGGAGCCCCTTCCCCGGCGGCCGAGCTCGGATACTTTATGTTTACTGTATTGTCAGGTATTTTTAGTTAGCTGTGCTTTGTGTACGAGTTCCCTTAGCTTCGTGTGGAGTTTGCGTTCCGCCAGCGGCTGTATGGAGTTCAGAGCTCTGTCAGCGTTCTATTTGTTTCGAATGGAGTTTGCTATATTTGCTTCGTAACGAGGTAGCGTTGTGGTAGCAGGCACGATATCCTCAGTGAGCCACACCTCCAGCTTCAAGTATTGTCAGGAGAGAGAGTTTTCTGGGCAGTGACTTGCCTGACGACAGCGATCATTTTCCAAACGCCTTGGGTCCCGAGGTCCCTCAAGCCCTGTGGCTACTGAACATGCGCCATGGAAGTTCCTCATCCCCAGCCAGACGACATTCAACGAACGTTATGTGGCATCGTAGCGAACAGTTGAGTATTGATATCTAGTCGGGGGGGCGGGGGGGGGGGACACACACACACACACACACACACACACACACACACACACATTTAGCTCGTCCCCCCTGCCACTCCTCGCATATTATTGTACTAAATGTCATCTCCTACCTCATTAACTGTCAATTCTTTCTTGTAAAGCCTGACAGTTTCTTTTTCCACGTGTAAGAAAAAAGACAGTCCCCGGAGACCTTGAGTGTATTGTAATCTGACACCAGACTGGTGTGATAGTGATGGTCCAGCTGGTAGCGGACCACCGTGTGGACCAGATGTGGTGTGATGGTCCGTTGCCAACACGAGTGCAGTGGTATAAGCGGGTATTGGACATCCGTTGTGAGCCAGCTGTGGTCTGGTCGTCTGGCATGAGTGTAATGATATGGTAGGTACACTGAACCACCGTTGTGGACGAGCTCTGGTCTAGTGGTCCGGCACAGGCCGGAGTGTAAGTGTGCAGCAGGTAGCGGACCACCGCGTGGACCACCTGTGGTCTGGCAGCCCCCGACACACTTCTGGTCCTCCCTCGGGGCTGAGGTAAATATTCTGCCGAGACTTGAAAATTAGTTCCTCAGGAGTCGTTAATTTCTTCCTCAGGAACCTAATTTTCCCTTCCCTTCCCCTCTTTTTCCCCCCCAGCTTTCTTCGCCACGAACTCTGCTGCCAGATATTCTTCAGGATTTTCCCGACGTAAAGGGAAATGTTAACCCCTCGGGTTTGCCTCTTAAGACGGCATTTACATTCCTCAGTGTCTCTGTTTCGTTGCAATATCTATGCCTGAGACAGTTTTAGCATTTTTCGTGTATGCCTCTTAAAAGCGTGGAATGCATTGTGTCATCCTGTCCATAGGGTTACCGGTGAGTCAGAGAGCGCAACAGAAAACTCCAGGAACTTTGCCACAGTGATTGAACAGAATAATAGTTGCATGACGTGTGAACTTTTTTTTTTCTTTTTTTTTGTACAGAAGGCAAAGTTAAGATGCTTCTGTAGTGTCTGGAGCAAGACGTCATTGTGCTTACAAATATTTTGTAAGGTAGGAACTGTCTCTTGATTCCACTGGTCTTTCAGCACCCGTGTACATGCTCAGAGTGTGAGAATAATTCATCTGACAAAGTTTACGGTTATGTATGTATGTGTGTGTGTATGTGTTTGTGTGTGTGTGTGTGTGTGTGTGTGTGTGTGATTTTTCTACCATTGATATCATGGTCGTAGATGGATGGGTTACTGTTAGTTTCCAGTGTGTCAGTAGTTTTGTGAATTTCTCTCCAAGTATTTTGCTTATACATTAAATTGCGTGCAGGGAGACGAAGACTGTAGTCATCTCTATCCCTAGAGGTAGAATCTTAAAGTTGACTAATCAATCTGTCAGGTGTTCTTCGCTTGATATGTGAAGGAATCTGAAGGAAACATATTTGAAAAAGTAACTCCGTTACAGATAATTCTTTTGTGGATTTGTCATGCGTCTATGCATCTTTGACAACCACATCACAGTCACGTTGAGGGGAGTTTAATCCCATTAAAGGAGAGAGAGAGAGAGAGAGAGAGAGAGAGAGAGAGAGAGAGAGAGAGGGAGGGAGAGAGAGAGAGAGAATCTCAACATTCTGATTTTCTCTCATGGATATACAAAGTAATTTCAAGGCTGTGAGGACAGCAAACAATCCAATTTGGAGGGTGGATGTCCAGTTGTCAAGCGCGATTCCCCGCTCTGGATAGGAACCATCAGCTCTTGCTACTTCAGTAGTCATATCAGGTGTATAATCTGCGACAGATTGTTTCCAGTAGCAAGTAGTGTCTGTGTAAGTAAGGATGTTGTATTTAACTCCCAGCCCCGGCACTGGTTGTGGCCTGAGCTGATGTTTTAGGCGGAGAGGAGAGAACACTGACGTCAAAGGGATGAATTTCTCGTGGGACAGGACGGTGCAACTACTTTCTCTCTCATGATATTGTTAATGAATATCATACAGACTGACTCCAGCAACCGTTACTGTATACCGCCTCGTGTAATCTCTCTGATTAGAGATCTTTTTTTTAATGGATTATGATGCATTTTTCCGAGCAAGCGGATACCAGTGGAAAGATTGACTTTCGTCATAATGTCTTTGATGGCTGGAAGACAAAGATTTTTTGTATTTCTCATATTACATCAAGGCTATTCTGGGGACGAGCAAGGATTATTTTCGTAGCTCCACTCTGCTTTATAAGGTTCAAAAACAAGCAAAGGAGCAGCTTCAACAATTATGCTACGTCCACCATCTGAACTGTGACATTAGCCTCATAACATGGACATGAGGCCAGCTAGCAGCCCTCAGTGTTCTGAGCCCCTTTGTGTATAGTTGAGTCTCGTCACAGGAGCTCACCGCAGTGGTGCTTCTGAACCAAGATAACGAAGCCTTTATTTGCATAGTGTGTGAATCATTATTTTGTTGAAGGTTTCTTGTGACATCTGTATTAGGAGGACCATCCCTTCGGATACTGTTTAATTTTTTTATCCAGTTGAAATGACAGATAAGTCCTTGATTTTCAGAGAGTATTTGAGACGTGGTTAAGGATGGGTGAAGGTATCTTTGAGTATTTATTGATGCTGATGCGTTTTCATGACTTCATCCCCACTGTAAAGATTTTTTATCGTGATGTCTTTAACTCTGTACGCTGCGTTATCATGATGTCACCGGCGTAGCTAAGTGACATCACTTAGTTACTCTGGTGGTTATTCCGAGCCTTTGACCCAAACAGAGCATTTAATGATTAAGACATTACACAAGGTGGGGCCCGGAGCAGCGTGCGCAGGACCAGGTTCAGCCTCGTTAACTTCACTTTGTCCATTTGAAAAACAATTTCACAACTTTTTTCCGGATTTCCAACACAGGATACGGCTCCAACACTCCCTCCCCTCCATTCATCTCTCTCTCTCTCTCTATCTCTCTCTCTCATCATCATCATCATCATCATCATCATCATCCATATTTGCACTTCGCAGGATTACATGTCGATTTAAGATGTACTGTGAGAACAGGTAACGTAGCGTAATTAGACTCAGTTTGGAAAGAAAAGAAAATGTTTATGCAGGTATGGACACTATTTTGTGCATATGACCACGTAAGGTTTTGGGTGAGAGAATATCTTTGATTCTCTAAAGACGATTGAGGATCGTCCAAGCCGAGGCTTTACAGAAACAGCTCGTGAGACCCGTGTGTCTCGAGACATTTGGTCGCTTGGGGTTTTGGCCATGAAGATAAAGGTATACCTCTTGGAGCTGGGTTTGCTCCCCAGTCTCATAATTCAAGTAATGGATTGCCGAATACCGTAGATGAAAGTCATTTATTCCAAAGGCAATACACATCCCTCTCTGGGGCCTTAGCTTTACTTCTGATGTTGAGTTCAGATTCCGTCTAAATATATTTGTCTATTGGCTTCTATACCAATGGGATGGATCAAGCTCATTCAGGCGTGCACCTCGGCTAGAAATTAATTTTGCAGCATTGGGGTCCCCAGCCCAGCCCGAACCCTGCAAGCGGACAAGAGTCCAGGGACGCCCATTTTCCCTAGGGGGACATGTTACCCTACTACCCAATAGCTCAAATTCAGTGAAAGGAATAGTGCATTCGCAGTTTTCCTTGTTGATCACAATACTAAAATTCGTCTCTGTCGAGGCTCTTATTCTGAACCAGCTGGGGTACCCGGCCGACGCTGCACGAGAAAAATGGCCTTCATAGAGGAAAGGTTTTGTATCAGTTTTTCATAAAGACCACGAAAGTTGTAAGAAATGGCTCGTGTCGGCTTTTAAATGACCCTTAAGGCCGACCGTTGGTCACCTCTTGAGTTGAACGGTTACCAGAAGCTGTGGTGAATCTGATCCTTGAAAGGTGGCCTTTGTTGGCCTCTTAGGCCCTAGCTTCCTGCCTTTGATCTTGAGGTACCTTCAGCTTGATTTGAGGCTGCTTGTTCTCCCGTTTACATTGAGTGTAGTGAACTGAGGTGCATTCTATAACGCTTTAGAAAAGCGGTCTTTGATGGCCTCAGAACCTACTTCAAAGCCAGCGTTCGACAGCTTAAAACCTTGCTCAGATCCTGAAGTATTCCACGGTTCAGATGTGAAAAGAGTACCGTGCACACTCGCAGTACCTAAGAATGTGTAGCTCACATTTCAGGAGGTAGGTTGGCCATTTCTTTATTGGCTCAGTGTCGCGAATGCTGATGAGACTGTTGACTAATTTTCTTATCTCTGATTTCGGTAATGGCTCTTCCACTCCCTCCTAGATGGATGTGTAATTCAGCCCATTAAAAGAATGACAAGTTCGGTCTTGCGCCACCAAACAGTGTGAGCTAAACCAGTTTTTCTAGCGGTGGGTTTTTATGTTTTAAGATGTGAACTGCTGTGGCAGGCATGTGTCATTGGATCTCCCTGGCCATATATGTGGGATCTAAGGATTTTTTGGATGGTTTAAATTGATTTTATAACTATGTTAATTCCACCACACTCTGGCTGATAAGAATCGAACCAGCCGGACACTCTGGAGTTAAAGCTGGTGCATTAATCAGTGGGAACGGTGAGTCGTTTATCTGAGCCGTTCCCCACTTGGAGAATGGTATTACCAGTGTTGACTCTGTTCAATGGAGTGATCGCTCAGCGTGTCGTAACAGTGACCGAGGAGGGTTTAGAGTGGGAGACCTACACATGGGTCGAGGATCCCGCCATAGATGGGAATGGGCTCTTAGATCCCCAACGAATTGTACATCATCAGGCCAATTTGATGCGGAGAACAGCCGCTGTCCATTAGCATTGTACAGATGGAGTTAGCAACTGATTTACGGTCTGGAAGGATTGAAATGTGGTTCATATTGGGTAAAGTTTGACAGGTTCATCATGCAAACCTCCCCTGCTGGTGCATAGAGGTTTATAAAGCTTGTTGCTTATTGTAAAGTTCCTGGTGTATATCTAAATGTCACGGTACTGCACTCCGCGCTGTTAATATATGTATAACTCTCATGAAAACAAGTGCTAAATATTTTTATAACGTAGCACACAGGAGTTAATGATCGAAGGTTATTGCAAAGAAATGATGGGACTCTGGGTGCTATCTGCCTTACCAGGATCTTACCTACATACCTGAAAGCACATTTTACGTATATCTGTCTCTCTTGTATATTGATGATGAATTTTAGTTAGTCTTTCCCTCAGATTTTTTTTTTATAATTATTTTCGAGATGGGCGACACAATGATGGAAGTTTTGGGCTATTAGAGACGAGTATTTCTTACTTGAATGATTTTCTTTGGAGACGTACTCTGTCACCCGCAGGCCTTTGATGTTACGAGGGAAAAGGTTGGATTACATGACGATATGTTTAGTGGGAAAGGGAGGATAGCGAACAGTCTCAATTTTTTATTGAGAATCACTGGCGATGGGAAAGAGGCTGGGGAATGTTTCCTTTCTTAGCTTGCTGGAGAATTGTTTCGTGACAGAAGACAGAACTTCCTGATGGCGCTCCTAAAGATGAGTGATTTCTTCTCTTGGTTCTGTGACAATTGGTGATAGTTCTGTCTCAGTAACTGAGAAGTTGCGATTAAGTACGCGATGTGGGTTCAAGACCACACGGCTCTTAAAGCATTCCCGTCGGAGAGCCTCGTCGTAGTCGCTGTCATAATCTTCAGGTACCGTGAGAAGTAGGTTGGGTGGTGGGCGTTGCGACTTTCTGCCAGCACAGCTGCTGGTGCGTGAGGGTAATGAGGGAGCAGTTCTTCATGGGTGCTGATCACATGATGATTCACTACCCCGTTTCGGTTTAGAGCTTATACAGGTGGCTTGTGCATACGTAATATAACTATTGGTGTTTTGGTAGTGAGAGTAATTCTTTCGGGAATGTCAAACCGCTTCCCCCTAGGTGGGGATGGATCCGATTGCTTCATCCTCTACTGCAGTGCCCGGTGGTATAGTAAGGAGTTGGGGTCCCAGCACCATCAGCTTACTCGTCACGTACACACCACTGAATACATTCCCCGTACGACCTTACGGCTTTAGGCCACAGAAGGAGGCTATTTGGCTTTTGAGAATGGCAACTGTGGTCTTAAATCCTGTGGCTCTAGGGGCGGGCGACCCTACCTTCATTAAAGCGTATGGAACTTCCCCTGTTAAATTACTCCCCAATTTCCACTCACTTGACCTCGAAATCATGTATGCCGGTGCTGCATAGGGTTCACAGTTAAGTGCTAAGATTCATACACTAACATTATTGAAATCCATCATCTGCGTCTTAACATAAGACTGATTGGTATTTGAATACTTAAGATACACAGAAGAAAGACTAGAAAGATAAAGTACAGACATAACCAGGATCTCGACATCAGGACAAGCACGAAACTCGCTTGGTCCCATAATCCCTGAGAGAAGCTTCAGTCATACATGAATATACATAATGAACAGGTCTGGCTCTGGCATTGCTGTTTCCCTCCCTAAACCAGCACACACACACACACACACACACACACACACTCACACACACACACCACACACACACACACACACACACACACACACACACACACACAAAATACTCTAGGGGTATATGGGTAAGGCACATACACACACAAGAAAGAAAAAACAGTAAACGTTCCCTCTCATCCAGTAGACCTTCCCTTTCCAACCTCACACGTCTACGGTAAACTTGTACAGGCTGCTGCATGCAAGACCATCCCTAGGCAAAGGTGGGCGGGGGGGGCAGCATAATGTTGGGGGTCCTAGGAACTGTGAGGGAAGCACACCTGTTGGTGAGTTGGCGCACTAGTTGCTACACCGCCTCATCTGTCTGAGGAAGCCAAGCGCACTCCTCACAAAAGACACCACAGCCCAGATCTGGCCGATTTTGTTCCTTTTATCCGACAGAGTCGACCGCAGAGCAGGCGGGTACATCATGACCCGAGCCACGCTGTCGTACAAACAGCTTACAGCATAAGAACCTCACTGTGTGAAACAGTTGTAAGGGATGGCGGTGAGTGTGTGTGTCCCACGTATCTTGACGTGTGCGGCGGAATAATTGAGTTTTGTGGGCCAAAGTTTGGAACACTCTCCAGATTGGTCTGAGGATGAAAATATGACTTACTGTATACATTTTTTTTTTTCCTTTTGGAAAGTGCAGAATGCCGTCGTGAATAAACCAGTAGAAACTTAGTGTAGTTTTAACGTGTTTTATGGAAGGACTGCTGGGTCTCCAAAGATGCACTCTCAGGCCACGTCAGGCGTGCGCGGGAGGACGAGTGTTTGTGTGTGTGTGTGTGTGTGTCCTGTAGTGCTCTCTGGTTTTGGAGAAGGTTCCCCACCTGTAGGAAAGGAGGCTCTTCCCCATTCACTACGAACTTTCCAGGTTCTGTTAAAAAGAAGTGAGATTTGAACTGTCGGGTGATGAGTGTAACACCAACTCTAGATAGAAAGAGAGATGATTGAGGTTGCTCAGTGTGACGTGGAAACGCTTTTGGTTTTATAGTTTTGTCTTGGCTGTTCTCTTGAGCTGACGTGGTTTATTGAGAATAAAGATTTTATGGAAAATAAGAAAATGAATGGTATGTTCATATTAGTGCTTCAGTCATGAAAATGATGTCTTGTTAAAGATTTGGGGGAGAAGGGTGAGAGGAGGAGGAGGAGGAGGACTGTGGGACTCTACCCAGTTTAGGAGAAACATAATTACTGGTGTGTGTCTCTCTCTCCCCTCACAATAAAAGCTGCAGAAATCCCGGCGACAGGGAGGTTTGTCGGTCTGGGACGAGGGTGGTGGCCGGACCTGTGGCATGGTGATGATATGGTGACTCCTCCCCCTCCTTCCGCCCAGCCTTCCTCTCCTGACGCTGATTATGTTTCTGTCAGACGAGAATATCCCGGACATTTTTTTTTCTTACGTAAGATTTTATAACACAGTCCCATTATAACGACGTTACGACCCCCTGAGCATGATGATACGACCCTCGCATAGGGTGATGTAGCCTATGACTTGGACCCGGAATGTTAAGGTTTGGAGATCACGTCATCATACCCAAGGGTCGTACCACCGTGCTCAGAGGTCGTAACGTCGAGCCGTGCTGGACAGCCGTGCCGTCATTGCTCAAGGGGTTGATTCTGGAATATCGATGTCTTTAGGTCATTGGTTAACCCTCTAGTGGTTAATGGTTGTATGAAGTCTTCTCACTGCGCGAAGTAGGGCGTGAAATTCCCGGAAATTACCCTTGACCCATAGGCTTAGAAAGGATCAGGCCCCGACGAGCACTTTTTTCTTTTCTTTTTTGAAAAACTTCTAATATTAATTTGATTATAAACTCTTTGGACCGCAAAGCACAGATCCGGTCAGCTGGCTTACTGTTTCCACCAGAGTTACTTTCCTGCTGTGAGCTGGCTGCGGAGGCGCTGCGGATCAACGCACACAGAGAGAGAGAGAGAGAGAGAGAGAGAGAGAGAGACCGCCGCTCAGCACGAGTGGGCAGGGCGCTGTCCAGGAAATGTTACGGGTCACAACAGCCACATGCTGTGGACGGTCCGCGTCATGACGATAATTAAAAGTAGACCGTACACTGAACGTTCGGAGAACGTTTGTCGTCTCTCGTTCGTGCATCGCTGAGACCAGAGAATGTAATCTGTTGAAGCCATGACCGTTTCTCATCTCTCGTTGGTGTCCTGTTGAAGCCAGAGTAAATAAAATGTAAAAATGTAAGAAAAAATATAGTGAACCCTTACAACAACTTTTTTTTTCTCTCTCTCTCTTTCTCGAGCACGACGAAACTACCTTTGAGCGCGTCAGTAACACCCAGACCACAACCCTTGGGGTCAAAGATCATGCCTCGATACCCGAGAGTCGTTCCCTCTTGCTCAGGGATCGTACCGTCCATCTCAAGGGGACAGGGATGTGTTCTGTTTATCACATTTTTATCATATGTTTTTGAATGAAGGTTTTGCCTTACGCTGCCTCATCGGTGTATGTATACTGCCTCCCCTTCCTGCTGTGTGTGTGTGTGTGTGTGTGTGTGGGTGCGTGCGTGTGTGTGTGTATGCTGCTGGTAACGTTGCCTTGACATACATGACGCACAACATACAGCGGGAGGCTGTGGCGGCCACAGGCAAATTAAAATTAATGATAATAAGCCATGATCACGGTCTCACCATTCTGTCTGCTGATTACTTCCAGTGTAGGAGAATTACGTAATTGGAATTAATGTCGATTGTTACACGATTGTTATTGCAAATTCCTGTCTGATTCAAAGGCCTTTTGGTGCGTTTGTTTATGCCGTACTTCCGTGGAGCCAGTGTGGCGTGGGGCTGCGGGATGAGAGCGGCAGCGCCGGGCACTCTTTGTAATACAAATGATTAAAGGAATTTTTAGTTTGAATAACCACAGGCACAGTATTTAGTATATTGTTTGCAGAGGCTGCGGCTCTTTCTGTGTGTGTGTGTGTGTGTGTGATTAATACACAGTGCAGTGGTAGGGACGAGTCAGGTAGGAATGTGTCGGTCTCAAGCGTTGTACAAGCGTTTTGCACGCACAGTGTTTTACTGATAATCACTCCAGCAGGATGACAGGAGGATTACATTGATTAGCTTACACTGCTATCACTAGGGAGAAGATAGCACATCGGATATACTACGCTGATGACTGTATGCTGTCACTGTTGCAGGATAGTAATTGACTGTATTCTCTCACTGTAGCGGGATAGCAAGTGACTGTATGCTATTACTGCTGCAGGATAGCAAGTGAGTGTATACTGTCACTGCAGCAGGATAGCAAGTGACTGTATACAGTCACTGCCGTAGGATAGTAAGTGAAATTATGCTATCACTACTGTTTGATAGCAAGTGACTGACTGTATGCTATCACTGCAGTAGGATAGCAAGTGACTAAATAATCACTGTAGTAGTTTAGAGCCACGGGATTGGATTGCTACACGGCACGACTGTATCGTATAGAAGTTAAGGTTCTGAAAGAAAAAAGAAAGTAAAAGCTGGTAAGATTTATTTCTCTTTTAAGAATCTCGAGGGGCGCAAGGTTCGTTGATGCTAATATCTTTTTGGTGTCTCGGAAGTCGTGCGTAGGAGGAGGGAGGAGGAGAAGTGGTAGCGGGGTGTGGGTAAAAGGCGGCCATGGTTTGGTTGGGGATGGAATGGTTGAGGGGTGAGTGTGTTGGTCGTGGCCTGACATACATATGGTGAGTTATGTCTCAGGGGCTTCGATTCGCTCCTCTTGGCTCGCCCTATCATGACTCGTGGGTCTTTTGCACTTCATGTGAGTTGCGTGTTTGATGTCATTAATCAGACCTGAAGATTTCTCTAAGACATATGGTAATTACTAGAACGCGTAGCACAGTTATTAGTGGCGGGCTTGGTGAACCAGATGTGTGTGTGTGTGTGTGTGTGTGTGTGTGTGGTGTGTGTGTGTGTGTGTGGTGTGTGTGTGTGTGTGTGTGTGTGT
>JAYMFT010191379.1:0-11847 GCA_038088735.1 Panulirus argus
GCGGGGGGCTGGAAATCCTCCCCTCCAGTTTCTGCTTTTCCAAAATAGGAACAGAGAAGGGGCCAAGTGAGGATTTTTCCTCTAAGGCTCAGTCCTCTGTTCTTAACACTACCTCGCTAACATGGGAAAAGGTGTGTGTATATATATATATATATATATATATGCTGGTAAAACCACAAGGAAACGGAAAACACGAAGAATTAAGCGCTGTTGTATAATTACATTGTCAGGACTAGTACAATAGACAGAACTAGAATATAATATACCAGCCTCCACTGGGCGGGGCCAGCAAATGAATTAAGAAACAGGTGGAGGGATTAGGGCACAGGTCACATTTGACGTCCTCACCTCTCTCAAGTTGCAAACTTAGGTTAATATATTTTCTAAGAAACGTACTTAGAATTTCTTCACTTATAAAGTTATCTTCTTTGTATTAACCAGCATTTTGATTCATATTAATGTATCTACTGTTTTCATCAGACACATTTAACAGTCCATCAAAATGCTCACTCCATCTCCTCATCTCATCACTACCTGTTACCATTTCCTTTTTGCTCCCTTTACCGATGCTCCCATTTGTTCTTTTATTTTAACCATACTATTAACCTTCTTCCAAAACATCACATTCTTCCTGAAGTTTACTGCTACTTGCCAACTCCAACTCCCATATGCCCTCTTTTTCAACCCATGCACCTTCCCCTTGATCCTCAGCTACTTTCTTTTGTTCATATCCCAGTCATTTGCACTCCTTCCCTGTAAATACCACCCACACACTTCTCCTTTCTCTTTCACTAGCAACTTTACTTCATCATGCCACCACTCACTATCATTTCCCTCCTACCTTCCTCATGGGAGGCATTTCTCTCTCAGTGCCTCCTTGAATATTTCCCATTCCTCACCCACTCCCCTTACCTCATTTAGTCTCACCTTTTTGCTATTTTACACCCAAAATCTCATGGTATTTCTTTACACACATCTCTCTTCCAGGCTGTGTTACTTTCGCCACCCATTTCTCACTCATATCGTTCCTTCATTTCTGAAAACTCTACAAATCTTTGCCCTTGCCTCCACCATGGAATGATCAGACACCCTACTAGCTTTACTTCTCATCACATTCACATCCAAGTGTCTCTTTTTTTGCATGTTTTTCAGTTAATGTATAATCCAGTAATGCCCTCTTACCATCTTTCGTACTCACTTATGTATACTTCTGTATGTCCTTTTTAAACCAGGTATTTCATTGCACCAGTCCTTTTTTTTCAGCATGTAACTCCACAAGCTGTTCACCATTTCTATTCACCCCAATGAATACCCCATGTCTCCCAGTTATACCCTCAACCACTACTTTATTCACTCTTGCATTTAAGTCTCCCATTACTCTTTACCATCCTGCCCTGAGAGTCCCTTTTATGTTCTGTGGGGTTCCCACAGCACTCAGGAAGCTGGCCACATCCAACAGTTGGAACCACTGTTCATGGAATTTTGTGATGATGTGTATATTTCTATTAAGGAAAAGTGCATTGCAATTGAGCAGAAGTTTTCAATGTCTTCAGTGTGGTAGTTGCATCAGGGGCATGAAGGGTCTTCAGACATGCTGGATTGGTGTTTGTTGTGTTGTAGGGATGGGTGATGTCCAGAGCATAGTTGAAAAAGTGTAGCTATGTGTCTGCAGAGTGTGGTTTCAGATGGGTGTATGTTTGGTAGGGTGGTGTTCAGGAGTGAGTAGGGAGGATGGCTGTTTAGTGTTTGTTGGGTCATTTCCATGAGGAAGTGCTTTTACAGCATTGTGTTCATTGGTGTGGGGGTTCTGTTTTAATTGTTTCCAGGCATTTTCTGCTTATAGGGGTCATCTTCAATGAGGCTTTATCATTATCAGTGGATGGAAAGAAGTACAGTGTTGTTGAGGACTTACCTGTCATGAAAAGAATCTCCCATATCCTGCTCTTATGTGACCATTTTCAGGAGGCAGAAAGGGGTACATTGTCATCAAGGACTTACCGGCCACCAAAGACAATCCACCTTACCCTGCCTCTACAAGTAGCTCAGCCTTGAAACTGCTGGAGCCCATAAAAGAGGTCCTTTGGTTACAAATCTAACTGGCTATCCTGTCTGATTCATTAAAAGTTAAAAAAAAGTTTATATTGAAACACCTAGCAACACTGTTTACCTAATCATAAATGATCTGGTTTGTTAGATCAGTAGCCTGGCAGTAACATCTTAGGTCGTAAGTGGTGTCGCCAAGACATGTGAAAGAGAAGAGCAGGGAAGGATAGTAGTACTATGGTGTGAAGGAGAGGAGGAGGGGGACAGAACATTGATGGCAAAACTGTATTTAGTGTAATTAATTTATAGGAGGGAAGGTTGTCAATCACACAGAGGGTCACCATTGTAATCATCTTGGCTACATGTGATGAACATTTAGATCCATTCAGAATAATCAGGACTGAGAGAGGGAAAGGGAACTGCCAGTGATACAACAATGCTACATTCATTAAGTATACAGGCATGAAGCTACTAAGACTGCAGCTATTAGTGGTGAACTAGAGGTAAACCATTGTCTGGTCTTGTTGTGCTGCTGTAGGAGGGAGGAGGCACCACTGAGGTCCTGTGATAGTGCTTTGAGAAGGACGAGGCTCTGCCTGGGTTAGGTTGTGGCTTGAGACATTTGTAGGTAAAGTGTGCACCTACATGTCATTAGCCAAATTGAACATGACAGCTGTGTGTAGCATATAAGGCCCACTGGCACTGTACTTGTTGTTCGGCAAGGGATTGAGATCATTCACACCATCTGGGTTGTGAATTATGACTCTGGGCTGTGAAGTGACCTTAAACTTGTGCAAGGCAACAAGTTCAGTCATATCATTCCTTTGGAGATGTGAACTTAAGATCTAAAAACTAATGTTGCTGCCATTATAAGAGCTGCATGTGACCCTTTGCTGCAAGGTAGAAGGGCTTTGAAGCAACACTTGGAGTATGTCATTACATGTCTTTCTTCAAATGATATCAATGTATTTGTTGGAGTATTACAAGAATCTTTACTCAACAGGAGGATGACCCAGTGAGGGTGCGGTGGGCACATCTGGCGCTGTTAGTGGATTTTGCCTTCGAGTTAGTGAGGGCTCTGCAGTCCATAAATGAACAGTCCTTCAACCACTTTGTCCTCAGAATGGGTTAGTAGTAAATGTGATGCATGAGGTTGTGTATTTGAAAAAAGTCCTTATTGTACAGATTCTGTCGGAGTGTTACCACTTGAACACAATGGTATGACCAGTAGGTGAGATGGCTTGGTCTGTGACCTGACCTGTAAGGAACAGGTCATGTGCTAGGCCATCATACTCAAGTGGTTAATGGTAAGATGTATTTATAATGTTTTGCATTGTCAGCATATTGGATCTCACTAACCTTACTCCTGTGTTAATTTAAACAATCTCAGGTTTATCCAAGCTATACAATATTCCCTTTCAGATAGGGTATTTTGATTCTATTGTTTTTCAGTGAAAGAATAAAAAATTAATTGAAAGTGAAAAAAGACTGACAATTTGAATTAATATATAAGGTTTAAGCATGTGAAGAATAACAGTACTGTATCACCAAATTATTTTCATAGAGAATGAAGGGGATATTGCAATTCAGTAGTTCAGATGATTTTATTTAATATGTACTTTTCAATACATGCTGCACTGCATGTTTCACAGAAACAATCCACCTCATCAGGTGCAAACAATTCATAAGGTTTTTAAATCCCAACACCAACACACAGACTATGTCTTGTCATCGCCATGCCATAGTCTGTTTGTTGGTGTTTGGATTTAAAAACTTCATGAATTGTTTGCACCTGCTGAGGCAGAATGTATCTGTGAAACATGTAGTAATTCTTCTTCTTGCTGGGCATTTTTCTTTCTTGCAAATGTGCTTGTTGCCACAGAACTTGCATTCCCTCTTGGGTATATGTCCAGTTGTGGTACTCATGTTGACTGTCTTCATTTCATATGTCATTTTCATTGGTTTTTTCATCTTCTTGACAGCTTCAGATCCTTCACCATGAAATACAGCCATCTGCTTCTTTGATGCCTGGTGTGACACAGATTTTAACAGCTCAAGCAGACGTAATGTCATCCTCTTTAAAGACTTTGTCATGAAGAGAGTCATATCAGGATCCAGATACTAATCAATCTCTCTTCTCATTTTTTCATATCTCCATATTCACATTCCTTGCATAGAATCCTGAGTCTGGCAATAAATGGATCTAGAGATTCTCTTGTTTGTTGCACACACTTTTGAAATGTATACTTGTCAGCCAGTGCATTCTTCTGTGGGGCAAAATGTGCATCAAATTTGGTAAGTACATAGTGTAACACTTGTTTTTTACTAGTTTGTGCATCTTATGGTGGCTTAATGTTGTGAAGGAGAAAGAGACCAGTATACCCTTGCTCTGTTTATTCTTAAAGACAAAGATCACTTACATCCTTGTGGGTGTCATAGTAGCTGCTTGTTTATAGAAAATATGCTATGGTGGACTGTAATAAACATGAACATTGTTACATCCTTTTTTAGAAAGACAAAGTATTGTACTGTATGATTGTACATCAACTTCAAAAGTACTTATTTATTACAAAAATGTAATAGGGTTGTAATCTGTGGTAGTATGTAAACTAAAAGACATTTATTGCTCAATTATACTCACATATTTACTTGGTCACAGTGTAATGCTGACATTAAACTGGAAACACATTTCAAGTTAATCTCTCACTTTACTTAGTAACTTCGCCTGCTGCACTAGAAACATCTTCTTTGTAACCTACTTCATCCCTGTCTTGGTCCTGCAGGCTGCTTGGTACACTCACATCTGTATTCACATTGTTCTCCAAACTTGAGTATGTCTCTAACCCTCCATCAACTTGTATATCTTTTGTTCTACTGTCTTGTGGTCTTTCTTCATCATCCAGGTCTCGTTCTCTAGTCTTTCTCAAGTGCTGCCTACTTTGCTGTACAGTCCCTGAATTAGTTATCACCTCTTACGACCTCTCATCCAAGCTTTCCTTGACTGTTCCTTTCTGCCAGGTCTTGTCTCCAAGAGTACTTGGTTTAATCCTTACCAAGTCTCCTTCTTCTAATGGGTCAAGATCTTTAGCTGTCATATTTTAGGACCATGTGCTAATCAAATTTTTGAGTCTTTCCTTTTTATTTTCACGTCAAACATCTATCCCTTAAGCCTTCAGGAGCTTAGATGATGTTGATAACAATGTTTGTGTTCTTCCTATGAGGTTCCATTGAGCTGAACTCATTTTCCCTTCCTGTGTAGAGGTGTTTCTGTAGTCCAATATGGATATTTTCCACTGGTCACAGCCTTCCTGATCTGACTCTGCAATTGAGAGGACTTAGGATTACTTGTCTTATGCTGAAAATCATACTTGTCTGCAAAGTCCCTGAACTCCTCACAGTTAAATTGTTGTCCATTGTCAGTGGGAAACACTAATGGAAACTCATATATTGCAAAGTGAGCTTTCAGTTTTCGGATGACTGTACTGGTCCATGTCGACTCCAGCACATCAGCTTCCTAAAAGTTGCTAAAATAGTCCACAATCAGTAAAATGTTCTGATTTCTCAGCTCACACAAATCATCACATACTCTCTCCCATGGTTTGTCTGCTATCTCATGGGACATTAAGGTTTCCTTCTGTTGGGCACTGTTGAATCGGTTGCATATTTCACATAAGGCAATGTTTCTTTGATCTCGGGATTTTATGCATCCAGCATACACTTTCCCATGCTCTGTATGAGTTAAGTGTATTGCCTTCTTGATCTTAGCGTGCAAAGTACGAGGTATGACTGTTCTGTCTCTTTTGAACACTAAGCCATTTTGTGCTGAGAACTCATCTCTAGAACAAAAATAAGACAGTAGCTGGTTGGGAACAGTCTCTCTGGTTTCAGGCCACCCAAAGATTATGGTTTCCAAGAGCAAATTCATTGTCTCATCATTTGCTGTTGCTCTTTTTGTGAATCTTCTCTAGATGCTCTAGTCTGATGGGTAGGAAAGATACCATGTTTATATTCTCAAACATTTGTCTTCCCTCCATTCTCTAGTGTGTCCTTAACAGAAAATCTGCAATGTGCATGTGCCCTCCATTCTCTGGTGTGTCCTTAACAGAAAATCTGCAATGTTCATGTGCTTCCCAGGCTGTTATTGCAATTCTGTGTCATACTGGTAAACTTGGTGCAACATTCCTTTCGGTCACTTTGGCGCTTTGTCTGGAGGTTTTTTGGGATTAATTGTAGAGATTTGTGATCATTTATTACTTTGGTTACTCTCCAGAATAAATCTATTCTGATGAAACTTTGTCTGGGCAAATACAACTGTTAGCATCTCCTCTATCTGTGCATACCTAGTCTCTGCAGGAGTCAGTGCTCTGCTTGCATAAGATATTGGTTTACCTTCCTGCATTGGTGTAGTACTTAAGCTTGTCTGACTAGCATCACCCTGAATAACAAGTGGTTTGTTTTGGTCATAGAATGCTAACACTGGAGAGAATGTCACTAACTGCTACCCCATATACTCTTCCCATTGCCATTTATCATCTTTATTTATTATCTAGTTGACAAATAAGTTCCATTACATCAGTTAATTTAGGTAAGAATGTAGCTAAATAATTTGCCATGCCTGTACTTCTGTACAAGAAGATAAATCTTAGACTCCCTCAATTCTATCTTACAATTGTTGAGTTTGATCCTTTGCTCCCTATTTCTCTTGTAACAGTTTATACATATTACTGTCATGATCATAATTAGATTATTCATCACTGTCTCCAGTCACTTAAACTTATGTCATCAGCTACACATACAACTCCTTGAAGACCCTGTAGGGCTGCATTCAGCCTCTACTGAAATATCTCACTACTCATAGCTAAGCCAACTAGTAATCTTAACCACCCATACCTTCTTAGTGGTGTCTGAAATGTGATAAGTTAGTTTGACTGATCATCTAGTACATATTGCCAATAGCCATTCCTTAGGTTAGACTTTGAGAACAATCTAGCCTTAGAAAGGTCAAGTAATACATCATCAGTTACAGATAGTGGCTGCCTTTCTCTTTTCAGGTATTTATTCAGTGCTTGTGGATCCATGCAAATTATATTGTCACCTGATTTCTTGCTTCCAATAAACCATACAACTTACCCATTCTGTTGGTTCATCCACTGGCTATGACTTTCATTTTCTGTCACTATTGTCACCTGATTTCTTGCTTCCAGTAAACCATAAAACTTACCCATTCTGTTGGTTCATTCACTTTGGCTATGGCTTTCATTTTCTGTAATTTACTAAGCTTATTATGAACATTTTGTTTATCATTGATTGGCACTCTACACAATGATATGGCCAATGGACTAGATGAATCAGTAGTTAGCATACCAGGTAATTTCCTTAGCTCCTCTGAAAACACAACACTGAAATCTGAAAACACTAATGTTCTCATAATTCACAGTTATCAGATTCATCTTCTTTGATGCTCTCTTTCCCAAGAGTGATACATGATCTTAATTCACAGTTATCAGATTCATCTTCTTTGATGCTCTCTTTCCCAAGAGTGATACATGATCTTGTTCTACAGTAATAATCTCAACAGAATATTTCTTTTTATTTTAGTTTTACAATTGACAATAACTATTCTACACTTTCCTTATAGGCTTTTCTAAGTAGAATGCCACATGTACAACACTGTATCACAGGGCTTTAACTGTCTGTTAGGCATTATATGTTAAGGAATAACACTCATGCTTTTACCACAGATAACGTATAACTTCACTTTCTTGCCACCTACTTCCATGGATGTCATGATGGCCATATTGCTACATAGTGTTAAAAGCTTCATAACATACTGGACATTGGGGTTGTTGTCTCTGTCTGCATCCTCATGTCAAGTTTTGATTAGCTTTTACCTGTGAAGTGATTCTTCTTCTTGCACTTGCTACAGGTCTTGCCATGTGCTGAGCATTCTTGTTTCTTCCAAATATGCTTGTTGCAGCTGAACTTGCATTCCCTCATGGGTGTGTGTCCAGATGTGGTCCTCATGTTGGATGTCTTCAAATTTTATTTTCTTCTTCATAGTTTTCTTCACAATGTTGATGGCTTCTGGTACTTCACTATAGAATATTGCCATCTGCTTCTTTGATGTTTGGTGTGCCACATGAACTTTGATAGCAGCATCAAAATTATGGTCATCCTCTATAAAGAATTTCTCACAAAGAGTGTTGTCTGAGCTCTTGATACTAATTGATCTCTCATCTCATTTTCTTTCTGATTTCCATAGTCACATTCCTTACACAGAATCCCAAATTTGTTCATAAATGAATTTAGAGATTCTCCTGTTTGTTACACACACTTTCGAAATCTATATCTGTCAGCTGGTACATTCTTCTTTGGGGCAAAATATGCATCAAAATTGGCAGTATATTTTGTAGTACTGCAGCTGGGTTAGGATGGTCATCTACTGATGCTGAGAACTCAGATGAATTATACCGCTCATGTAGTTTATCTTCACCTGAAGTTAGTCATAATACAACTTTCACCTCATCAGTTTTCTCTGCCAGAACATAGAGGTTATATTTTTGCTTAAAGGTCGTCCAAGCTTGTTTAATGTCTCCTGTTAGGCTTATTTTACCAGGGACTGGGAGATGTGAAGCTATTATTACATCATGTCATTACATCGCCACTTGATTTCACCACAGTCATCGGAACTGGAACTTGTTATGTCTTTTCCTTTGGTCATTCTGGTGTGTGATGACTGATGTTTTCACTGTTGCCGCCATTTTTATTTTTTACTAGTTTGTGCAACTTACAGAAGCTTGATATTACGAAGGAGAGTGAGACCAGTATTACCTTTCTTAGGGTAATCTCAAAGAAAAACATGAGTAGCTGGTTCGGGCTAGTAATCTACTGGTGCTGGGAACTCAAATGAATTATACTTTTCCAGTAATTATTCTCCATCCAGGGTTAGAATCAGTGCAACCTTCTCTTTATAAGGTCTCTTCTTAAAACTTACAGCCAGAAGATAGAGGTTATATTTATGTTTAAAAGTTTTCCAAGCTTGTTCATTGTTGCCTGTTAGGCTTATTCTGATAAGGACGAAGAGTTGTGAAGCTGCCATTTATACTAGGTTGTTACATTGCCACTTAATTTTCACCTTGGATCACTGGAACAGGAGCCCTTATAGTGTTGTTCCATTGGTCATTCTAGTTTGAGATGACTGATGGTGTTTTCACCACTGTCAATATGTTTTTTTGCACTGGATTTTGCATACATAGACTTAGTATTTTGAAATAGTGGGAGATCAATATTACCTTGCTCAGTATATTCTCAAAAAAGTGTTGCATACATGATTGTGCATATAAACAAATAAGGTGCTTGCTTATAGAAAATGTGCTGTGATAGACTGTAATAAACATGAATATTGTTACAAGTACCTCTCAGCTCTTACTAGATAGGTTCTAGACCTTTCTATTGGGTTGGTGGAGTAATAAAGAGTATCAAAGCATTTGGCCAGGTGAAACTGGTCCAAAAGAAAAATGTAAGACAAGCAATATTTTATTTTTAATACAATTCATACCTGACATTTCATTTATTTCTAAATTGTTAGACTCATCATGAGGTGGGCAGAATAATCGCTTGAGCACGTTGCAGGATTGTTGAGCTCTTCATACAATATTGTATGTTCATATCTCCCCTGGTTGACAAATACTTAAATTACTTCAACACTTACATAAAAGATCATAACATATTTTAATTTCTCCATTCTTAAAAGTTCCAGAACAACCACAAGTGCCTTTTTTTATAATAGTACAAGCAGTTCTCACATGCACACCAGTGATCTAAGGAAAAAGTGAAAATTTCAAGTGAATAGGTTTAACTCAATCTAAACCTACATTTGGGTTGCATGTAACTGAGACAGATTCATATTTTAGCATTGCCCTTATGATGGTTTTAGTAAGGATCAGAAGTGTACCAATTTTAGCACTGACAGATAGCTTTTGGTCATTCAACCCAATTTATTTGTTAGAGGTCAGTCATTGCTGATATCATTTCATATACTGTGATCCATATCGTAACCTCTGAAAATACTCAAGTCCTTAAGTACTATTGTACAATCCTTGAGTATGATGGTATGACCTTTGGGTAAGATAGCATGACCTTTGACCTGACCCTTAATGGTCATCTCAAAGGGCACCATCATATTTAAAGGTCATCCTCAGAATCGTACCATTGTGTTCTACTTTTGACTATCATTTTGTAATATATTGAAAGACTAGATAATTTTCCACTGATTTTTTTTCTTATTCAAAACACAAAAAGGTTTCAAAACCATAAAATATAATTAATTCATGGCAACACATTGAAAAAATTTGTCATGTATTGATGCCCTTGGCATCAGAAAGATATTTTTACTTAACCTGAGGTCAGAGAGACAATTCATCTTGTGGCCTGTAGTGTTAGACATTTCATCATCTGTGCTGTGATAAGTAATTCATCTGATCTGTGACATCTGAGACTGTTTGTCACTTGGCATATAACATCTGAGAGATCATTTATCACTTGGTCGGTGACGTTAGAGACAATTAATTGTTGGGCTGTGGCATCACAGCTATTATTTCACCTGGCCTCTCACATTAGAGATTTAATTCATCCTCTAGCCTTTGGTATTAAATCCATAATTTATTACATGGGGTGCATCATGGTAGATAGGCCTTCTAATTGCGGCTGACCTCCTTCCTGTGATGTTGTATCATTTCCTCTAAGCACTAAGTCCAGCCTTAGTGATAAAGACTTCAACTTAGATGGCTTCATTGCATATCCAGTCACATCATTTGAAGTCTTGAATGTTTTGTTTACACTGGAGTGATAGGAAGAGCACTATACCAATACTCATTATTGAAACAATAACAGTAACAACTTCACTAAACTTAAGAGAGCTCCTGGGTCATGGACAAGGATGAGGCAGACCCCCAAATGAAATCAGAATGCAGAAATTTTGATGACACCTACTAAAGCATATGGTAAATCACATACTTCAGTATATTCTACCAGAATGATTCCAGTGCATATGATTTATGCATTTAGTATGTTTGATGCATGTTACAGATTCTGGCTTAATGACCCTTTGCTGATGATAGTCATAAAATCTATCAGTATGCATCTAGAATGATTCATTCTTATCTCACTTCTCATCATGATGGCTTCTTATAACGACAGTCATACTACCTATCACTTGATAATCCAGCTTTTAGCAACATTCTACACACTGTTTCAATTTATTGTTTATTGTAAATGTAAAGTTTATATCGTTGTTTAGTAGTGTTTCTGTATCCTCTCATGTTTTTCATAAAATAAAGATGCCTCACTGCCTTTGAGTTCCAGTTATAGGAAAAACACCACACATATTTAAATTTAAACAATAAGGAGATAGTTAGATGACAGACTAGTGTTGTATACAGTAGAAGTAATTTTTTTGGTAAGCCAAAAATTTGAAAGTGGCACAAAAAATTTTCCAGATAGGGCCCAGTTTGGTATAGCCTACCGGAGCAAATGTGCAGATTTTCCTTTTGGTGCTGAGGCAGTCATTACAGCCCATTGGGGCATATGCCCAAGCCTTATAGCTTAGCTTCAAAGTAATATATGTATATGGAGGATTGATTTGTTTTGTAGCATCATACACAGGTTTCCATTGTGTCATACTTGTAGAATGCTAAACAGGAAAAGTTTTATATATAAATACATGTATACATATGCACAGTACATATATATACATATCAACATACACATATATACATACATACACATACACATATACACATGTAC
>JAYMFT010191390.1:0-11847 GCA_038088735.1 Panulirus argus
CCAAGAGAATATATATATATATATATATATATATATATATATATATATATATATTTTTAAGGAAAGAACCTGTTTTTGTCAATTCGTATTCATTAAAGACACCGTCTGTTCTTTTTGGTAAAAATGTTTGATCACAATTCTAATAACCTTTATGGAAAAGAAGCGAGTATAAAAATTCAAGTCACTTACACTGATAAAATAATGTAACGTGTCCCCATTTTTCAATTTCTGAAGCTAAAAATTGAATTATTTTACGAGATTGCTACAGCGTGTTGCCCAGCGGTCATCGTTAAAACTAAGCGTACAAAGAATCTTTTTTTCATTTTTGGATTTTTAACCGGCAAATTTATACAATTTATAAAAAAGAATTCAAAAATAATATTCTAAACAGTTTTTCTTTCTTTTGTATTGTGATGTGAAATACACTGGCAATGCAAAATGTCGAATAGATATAAGTCGAGGGAATTTGCTGATGGCCAAAAAAAAATCCTCTCTCACCGAGGAACAGGTAATAGTTTTCTTTTTCCTTTTCCACTAACTTCTGCATCACGACCGGAGTTTTCTTTCCCCCGCTCTGGAAACTTAAAAATCGGACAGCAGAACCAGTCACATGTGGTCCTTCGGTCAGCGAGTTGGTCTTGCTACTGGACATATAATTATGGTCTTTATCGGGTCGAGGTACACAACAACTTTAGAGCCAGTCACAAGACTTGTAAACAAACTGAGAAGATTAAAGAGTTAATCCCACAATTTTCTGTGTGGAGATTTGCCACTCGAGACTTAACCGTTATGATGCCTGATGCCTCCTTCTGCCCTCCACCAGCTAAGCTTTGACATTCTCTTCTTCTTCTTTTTGTCTTTTGTTAAATATTCTTATTTTTAACAGTCTGATCTGCAATCCCCCAAGCACAACCCAGATTAATTTCTTCTCGCTTTTCCTCTGGCTTCATTTCTTTTACCCTGGACAGCCTTGGACTGGGGCATGTTTTGCCCGTGCCATGTGGGTCACCATGGAGTGAAATTAGAGGTGATCTATCTATCCGTTTGACTAAGCCATGCTACTGGCGTAAAGATATAGTCTTACAGTCAACCAGGAACAGTCCTCAACAGTTTTCCCGGCAAGCAATCACGATTCTACACCCAAATCAGGTATGGTCTCGCAGGCAAGTCATAAATGGCCGAAGGGTCACTCAGACAAGATATCTCACAACGATCGATACACATTCTGACATCCAATGAGGATAAGGTAACTACTATCTCACATTCCCTAAGTGCCCTGAGGAAGAAAGTTATTAATGATCCCGGACATGAATATGGTTTCTGGAGTGATAGCAGCAACATGATGTGGCGTGAAATGTGGCTAAGGAAGGTCGCAAAGTGGTAATCACAGTAGTCGCGCGTGATCTATGTATATATTGATAACCACGATTTGAAAAAAAAATATACTGTAAAACGATATGTCCCAAGCGCTTTCGTGTAATTCACATCTTCGGGGGAAAAGAAGCAAAGATGAGGAGATATCAGTTCACGTATATATGGACAGTGAGAATGGGAGAGTCTCCAGTGGTGCATAGTGTCTCTGTCGCTCGTCTGTTATAACCTCCTTCCACGTCCGAAACATATAAGATTCAGCTGTTTAACGAACTTGCGTAAGAATAAACTATCCAGTTTATACAATCCATCACTTATATCCATATTACGAGTCTCTGAATGCTTAATAAGAAAATGGTTCAACAATATATCTATTAATGAAATAGCTATGTCATGTAAATGAGGAATTATTCGTCAAGTCAGACAAAATATATATATATATATATATATATATATATATATATATATATATATATATATATATATATACACACACACATATGAAGCTTTAGATTCAAGGAGCAAGGAATTCTAGAGAAAATCAGCTTCACTTCCTGCTTTAAGACATCCATTTAGATCTAGTGTTTCTATGTAATTGATAATTGAATTGCTGGTTACCAGATTTTGATGGATACCTATTTACATTCAGGTATGAAAAATGTTCTAACGTCATTGATAAAGAGGACTCCAGCTTGGCCCAGCTGCTGCGGGACACTGACCCTCCCATCACTGGCATTGGCCCTGGAAGGAACTTGCGACAAGAGAACTCCACAAGTGCTCAAGGGACTCAGTATCAGCAAAGCAAATTTCTTGATGGTGGTGGGAATTTTGTAGACCCAAACAAAGTACTGCCAGGACATTCAGGTGGTAAAGGTATGTTTCAAAGAGGGTTCTTATAAAAAAGATGTAGGATATCAGACTGATATATCAAAAAAAAAAAAAAACTATACTTTCATGTGATAAATTTTATGTTATATATTGTAAGTTGTATGTTAACTTTTTCATCTAAGGCATTCATTAACAAATAAGATTTCAAATTTTTTTTTAATACTCTGTTAATTCTTCACTTGACAGAGGACCTGGATTGTACATCAGCCAGTGCACTATTAGCTGATCCTCCTCCTGTGATGGTGCAAGAGACAGTTGAACCACCACCTCCATTACTGACTCATGATTCCCACTCTGTGTCACTGCCTGTCAAACGAGTTCATTCACCGAATTCATCCCCCATCCTTAATCACAAAAAGTTGTGTTCTCCGTCTTGTCAGTTACAACAGAAACATAATTCACAACTACAAGATGGATTAATGCAGCAACATACTAGTGGTGTGCGTCTCTTAGCCACACCGTATGCCCCTACAATGCAACAGTTGTTGGTTAGCAAGGAACCAATCACTGTTCGAGGAGGACGTCCTGGTGGAGGTATTGGAGTCGTCCGGAGTTCTGTTGCAGACAAGGGTCATTCTGTGCTCCGTAATCTGTTGGTGAGTGGACGTGACGACACTGCTGGCTACTCTGTGTCAGCTCCAACAAGTCCGGCTGGCACGCCTTCTAGAAGCGCCGCCACATCCCCAGGCCCACCCCTGTTGAGTGATGAGGCCAAGGGGGGAAAGGTACAGGGATCACTGCACAACCTCCCAAATTCAAACCTAGTGTTTGTCATAAGTAGTTTGATTTGATTACCTTGTAGAACATTTAGCACACAGTAAGCATTTAGGTTAAACATTTGTTTTTGTTAGAATTCTAAGGCATTGCTGAATGCAATATATTTCTTTGCATGTAACTCAAAATTTTGAAATGAAAATAAAGATGAATATACCTATGTTTTAGCATGGCAGTAGCATGTTTTTAATGAACGTTCAAGGAAAGGCATGATGCCTCACTTGCTGAATCAAGCTGCTGTGTCACCTAAAGAGAATGATGCTAAATGTTCTTCAGTCACCAATTTTTTTAATTCATAAGATCTTTGTGTTGATAGGTAAGAGTAGTTGTTATGCTTGCTGAATCTGAAGCTACCAACTGTTTTCAGTATACAGTAATTACAATATGACTTGTTGCCTGCAGTGTCCCTGTATTTCTTGTGTGCATTTTGCTTTTTAATTTTATTTCAAACATTAGTTTTAAAGAAATCCTTTGTTGTTTTACCTTAAGATGTTTTGAATAGGGTATGCATTAGCATATATGGATTTTTTAATAATGCTTCAAAAGACTGTTTTCTCACTTCAGTCTAATAATATGGATTAGATGCTTTTCCATTTATGTTGTGTTGTAATGCATTGTGATTGCAGTTATGAGTATTGCATGACCTACATATGATCTACAGTTATTAATTAAGTATGTATGGTCTACAGTTATTAATTAAGTGTTGCTCATATTCTCAAATTACCTCTCATGGGAAGGCCTCTCACACAAACACATGCACCCATACAGAACAGCCTCAGACGGAATAGGATTACCTTTTTTCTTTCCAAAATCTGGAGGATGTCCAGCTTCCTTCAGGCCTATATTGTACAAGTGAGGGAGTGGAATGTGAAGGGGTCTCAGAATAAATTTTTTTTGTTCAAATGTTGGAGGTTCCAGGCACAAACAAAAGTCCTTATCAAGGCTGGGTCTTAATTAAAAACATAAGATATAAAGAGGATTATGAAGGGGAAAGGGAAGAGACAAGGAAAAATATTTATGAATTTTGGAGGAAGTGAAAACTATCTATTCTATCTATCTATATCTCTGGTGTCTGCTCCAAATGGAACTCCCTCAAGGGGGTGGCCACGACAATAGTCTCCATAACTACAGAACTCAAGTGCTGCTTCTTAGCCTTTTGTGCCTCACCCTTAACAGGCCATTGGGAAAGGGCAACTCTAGTTCAGTGTTTGAAGAGGCTCCTACCTAATGTTCCTACTGACTACTACTACCTGTTCCTACCTACTACTTCAGCCTAATGTTTCTACCGAATGCTCATACCTACTACTTCAACCTAATGTTTCTACCTAATGCTCCTGCCTAAATGTTCATACCTACTACTTTTATCTACTGCTCCTATCATTTTGCCAAAAGGCAGGGCTCTTGATAACTAAAACCAAAGTAATACCTGTAAGAGATGGAAAGTTAACCAACATTGCGGCATAGGGCAAGCAGGTCAAGTTTTGAAGTTAGTTTGGAAGAGTCTATAAGTCAAACCTCTTTCAACTCAAACCTGTCAAGTAAGGATGCAGATCTAAAACCACCCCAGATGTGAAAGGATGCACAAGGACGAATCAGTCCTTTGTATTGACTGAGCAACTGTTCAGAAAAAAAAAAAAGATTCAGCATCTAAGCAGGCCTCCTGGTTTCAAAGATGCAGACTTAGCTATTTTCATAATATTGGGTATCCAAGAAAGAGTTGATGCTACAATGATACCAAGGATGTTCATTGAATCAAGAGATGGCATTACTGAACTGTCAAAGGAGAGACGAGAGTTATGAAGAGTTTTTGATAGAGAGATAAGTAGAAACTGGGTCTTGGGGGCATTAAGCTTTACCAGATTTGGTCTACCCCACTGAGATATCCTGTTTATTGTCTGAGTTTATTTAGGAAGTTTTGTCAAGACAAGATGCAGATTGAGTGAGAGAATAAGGAAAAGAATTGCAAGAGTGGATGAATGCAGTACTGGGTCATCAGCATATGAGTATATTTGGTTATATGTGGAAGAGAGGAAATCGTTGATAAATACGAGAAAAAGTGTAGGGGACAGGACAGAACATTGAAGGACACTGCTGTTGATGGAGGAAGGAGGGGAGGTTGATTCTTCAACACCCACTTAAATAGATCAGTTAGAGAGGAAGCTAGAAGAGGGGAGCTTAAAAATGGGAGTTGAGGAGGGATTCAGAGACTTTGGATATGGAAGATATCAAAGTAATTGGACGATAGTCAAAGGGGTTCGAATGGCCATCCTTCCTGATGTACGAACATATGCTTCCAAGAAGAAGGAAAAGTTCTAATTTTTAAACAGAAATGTAACATGTGTATGCACAAGTGCAAGTTCAGAGGCACTCTCTTTCAGTACACAGAGATGGATGCCATGAGGACCACAAGTCCTGGTTATTTCCAGAAAGAGAAGCGCTTTTTGGACATTTGGAAAAGAGATTACGGGGAGGAGCGTAGGATGAGTAAGCGGAGCATTGGGGTAAAGGAATGTTAGTCATTTAAGGTGGAATTAAAGGAGAAAAGGAACCAAAGAGAGTTGCTTTGTCTGTGGGAGAGACAGCTATAATACCATTTGAACAGAAAAGTGAAGGAAAAGTTGAGCAGCAGAAAGTCGTTAGCAATGCCCATAGCAAATTTAGGAATTACATAGCAACAGGAGTGGGAAAGATCAGAATTTTTGTCATACATGTTCAAAATATCCCCATCAGCGGCATAGCACTAAGAACATAGGGAGAAGTGCAAAGAAATGCTCACAAGTAGTTTCAAAATCAGCAAATTAAAATTTTAGAAAATTATTTGCGTAAAGAGTACCTAACCAGAAGATAGTATGAATAACTGACAAAATTTGTGGAGAGAATGTACAAAAGAAATGCTACACTGGAGTGTAACAGTGAGTGAAAAAAATTAAAGCACTCATCAGTAATAGACAACTCCACCAGCTGACTGCAATATTTTTTTTCTTGTGGTTAGTATTTTGAGCCAATGAATTAATCAAATATTTTAATATTTTGAGCAAATAGAATAAGCACCTGTTTAAGTATTTTGAGCAAATAAATTAACCAACTGTTAATCTTAGAAATTGGTGAAATACAGTAATCCCTTTAGCATTAAATGTGACTGGCATGATTTATTAGACAAGCTAGTTGGTCCATGCAAGGCAAAGCTGGTTTTAAGCACACATGCACAGCTAAGCAAGGCAGGGATTTTTGAAGTTGATTTTTGAATAAAAAGAATTCAGACAAGGAAAAGTAGTAAGATCAAATAAGTTTAACTATATACATAATAAGGAAGCTAGAGGATGAGGGATATGTGGGCCTTATAAAGGATAGAGAAAATCAATAGAGAAATAAAGGATAATTCATCTAAGACCACAAGTCTTGAGGAATTAGTGGAAATTGTTAAGAAACAGGATCAGAAGCTACCACAATTGGAAGAGGAAATAAAGGAATGAATCAAACTAAAGATCATGAGAACAGAACTTAAGGAATTGAGAAATCTGTTTGTTGGTCAAGAATACAGTTTCAGATTAGTGTAGTAGATTCATAGGTAGAAAGCCAGAGGAAAGAAAGGGAAGTGATTAAGAAACATGGCAGGAGCCCTTTCTAGATGTCTTAGGCACTCTCCAACAAGAGGAAATTCCTATAACACAGAGTACAGAAGCTGTTGAAAATAGTGAGCAGGGAAAACTTATGAAATTGAAAAAATATAAAAAAGGGAAAATGACTGAAAGGCAGAAATGATTAGGAAGGTCTTTTCTCAGTGTCTCAGGGGCTGTTCAATAAGAAGAAATGCCCATAACACAGTACAGAAACTGATGAAAATAGTGGGTGGGGATGGGGAGGAGAAACAGTTTCTGGGGCTGATCAGCAGACTCGAGCATAAAGACTGATGCATTAGAGCAACAGCTTGGGGATACTGAAACAAAGTTACTTAGGGAATTAAGGTGTAGAAAGAATATTTTTCACTCTTAGTGATGGAACAACAGGGCAAATTTACAGGATCAGTGTTTGTTAGTATAAAGGAAGATTTTAGAGAAAGCCAGAGACAGGGAGGTTGATGAATTGGAACTGGAAGGCACTACAATTTCAAGGGAAGGAGGTCATGCATAACCAATCTTCTGGACTTCTACGATTGGGGGTACTTAATCTTAGATCAAAGAGTAGGCTGGTCGAAATGTGTTCTTGGACTACCAGAAAGTTTTCATACTGTACCACAGTGAGGAATGATAAGGAAGGAAGAGCTACAGGTGTCAGACTTCTCCACTGAAGTAGTGAAAGAGAACAAAAGATTCTGGTAAGAGGTGGATGCTTGAAGTGGACTGGGGTCACAAGTGTCATGCTGCAGCTGTTTGTGTATGTAAATGACTTGCCTTACAGACTGGAATCATACCTAAACATTTGTGGACAGTACCAAGGTCATAAGAGAAATGAAGAATGACGATAATTCCACCAGCTTATGGGGAGAGCTGGACAGACTCCAAAGTTGGTCAGATAAATGAACAATGAGATCCAATTCAAATAAGTGCAAGGTAAAGAGGTTAGGACTGACAAAAGAAAGCTTTGGTGTGATTATTACCCAGCAGAAAATGCATTACAAGAATTTATGCATGAAAGAGACATAGTGGTCAACATTGTACCTACTCCATTGCTGGAGCTACACACCAGGAGAAATGTCAAAGAGGTAGACTGTCTGCTGACAAATATAAGAAGTGTTTTCGGTTATAGAAGGACATGTTCAGTAAAAGGACACTTTCAGTAAATTATTAAATACATAATTCAGAACAGAACAGGGTAATGCCTCACAAGTAAAGTATCATAATACACCTAAAGAAATGCTAAGATCTGATTGAGAGGGTATAGAGGAGAGCAATTTAGATAGTACCTGAATTAAGAGAACTGATCTACCATAAGAGGCTGAGGGCTGCAGAGCTGTCCACCATGGAGGAGAGAAGAGATGGAGGGGTAACCTCATAACAGCCTTTAGGTTTCTAAATTAGTTGGGCAATATTGACTGAACTGTTCTTCAAGAGATGCAGGATGATAAGTTGGGCAAAAAGTTAGAAAGGATTTCAAGAAGTTCTTGTTTAGTGTTAGGGTAATGGTTGGTTGGTATGAACTGACCAAGGAAACAATGAATGTCTCTAGTTTACAAAGGTTTAAAAGGTTATTTGATGGCATATTAAGTTCAGGAGTTAGGGCCTTGCTAGTGTAGAACTCTCTCCCTATACTGTACAGACAGGTAATTATACATGTGCACAGATGCACTAAGACCTTTTGAAACACTGCTCAAGATGTAGCTGGAGAAAGAGGAAGTGCCAAGGGAGTAGAAAAGGGTATACATAATACCTATCTATAAGAAAGATGAGTGGGAAGAGGCACTGAACTACAGACCAGTCTCCCTGACTGGTTTGACTTGTAAGGTTATGGAAAAGATCATCAAAAAGCAAGCAGATGATACTGTCCACAGAGAAGAAAGTATGTAAGTGAGAGACAGCATGCAGTTTTTAGGGAAAGGAGGTCGTGTATAGAACCTTTCAGATTTTTGTGAGAAAGTGAGATCAATTGTAGAGAAAAGAGAAGGCTGGTGGATTGCTTGCATCTGGATTGCCAGAAAGCATTTGACGTGGTGTTGCGTGGGAGGCTGTTTAAGAAGCTGTATCACCAGGTGGGAATAAAGGGAATGCTCCAATGAACAGAAGGGAACAAAGGACACATGTCAGAGGAACCTTGTAGAAATGCGTAGAGGTTACTGCTGGACTTTGTTCTAGGACTATTACTCATCTTGATATATATGAATGAATTGCCAAAAGGTATGGACTCCTACCTGTGTTCTAGGACCATTACTCATCTTGATATATATGAATGACTTGCCAAAAGGTATGGACTCCGACCTGAATATGTTTACAGGTATACAAAGGTCATGAGAGAAGTGAAAAGCATAGAGGATTGCATCACCTTAAATAGAGACTTTGTCAGATATAAAAGTTAGTCTGATATGTTGTTCAGCTGGAGTAAATGTAAAGTGATGTGGATGGGTCACACAGTGAAAGGAGGCCTTGAATTATTTGTCATCTAGCAGGAAATAAGCAATAGGAACCTGTGTGTTAGAAAGACTTGGGACTCAACATTGTCTTTAATCTGTCACTAGAGTCCTACCGTAGGAAAATAGTTAAGGAGACCAACTGTGTGCTAGCAAATATTAGAAAAGCATTCAAGTTCCTGGATAAGGTATTATTCAGAAAGCTGTTCACATCACATGTAAGGTCAAAACTAGAATAAGCTTCTTAAATTTGGTCACTTCAGCTGGAGAAGCACATGAATCTAATAATATCCAGAGCAGAGCAAGAAAGATGGTACAGGTTGTACCTCTCTAATCCAGAGCTCTTTAGTCTGGCAACTCCCATGCTCTGGCACATTTTGAATGTGCTGCCATTAGTTTGTGGATCTACCACCAGGGTGGCGCTTTTAGCAGGTTAGCAGCGTTATGGGGCCAAAATCTGTTTACACTGCAGCCAAGCTTATTAACAGTTCCGTTAATTTCTTATATTTAGCTGTATTTTAGCCCTTCAGGATGTCATCCAAGAGACCAAGAGGTGCAGAAAATGGTGCTAGTGCTAATAAGCATAAGCATAAATCATTATTGATGCTTGAAAAAGTGGTGTTACTAAGAAAATTAAATAAAGGAACTTGTTTAGTAAAGACTTTAGGTGAGTACTATGAGACTGGATCATCAACTGTTTATGAAATAAAGAAGCAAAAGGAGCAGATTTTCAAGGTTTTTGCTGAAAATGAAGGCCAGAAAAATTTAGAGTTTCAGAAAACTTTGGAAGGTGCCAGGAGTACAGAATTATACAGTGCAATTATAAAGTGGTTTATGCTCCAATGTAATGAAGGTGTAAGCATTTCTGTGGAGATGCTTAGCTACAACAAAGTTTGCGGATGAATTTGCACAGTTAGTGGCAGCGGAAAGCTTAGCACCCTGCATTGGCATCATATGCCATGAAAGACCCTTACATCTTGGGGGATAAAGATTCCAAAGATAGGGTAACACTTCTTGGCTGCAGCAATGCTGCAGGAGCACATGAAACCAAGCTGGTGTAATTGGTAAGAGTGTTCACTTGAAGGCTTTTAAAGGAATGAAAATTCTTCCACTTATCTACTGTGGTACTAAAAGAGGGTGTATGGCAACTGAACTTTTTCTTGAATGGTTTGAAAATTACTTCGTGAATGAAGCTAGAGCACACTGTAAAGAAGCATCCACACTATCGGGCAGTGCCTGGCAGGCATGAGAGTTAAGTCCGCCATCAGACAGTTTGTGGCAACTTTGACAGGCAATTCAGTGAAATGCCCTTGCCCACAGTTGAGTGAAATCACCAGACACTGCCTGATGGTTTGACACCAGATCTGGAGCAATGGCGCTGCCAGCCACAGAAAGTTACCACTCTTTACACCTTAGAGTTTTTCGCACTTTTTTTTCTTTTTTTATGCACACAGGAATCAATGTGCTACACAGCACTATTTTTTCCTTTCAACTTTGCTGCGCATGGTGATACTGCACTCATGGCATGCAGACCTCTTACTGGGTACTGTACAACTTGACTACCCAACCACCTCAACAGTGTGGACAACAGCAAAGGCATGGCCGACAGACTTTGCCCATTGAGGGCACAGCCTGCAGGAAACTGCTGGATAGTGTGGACGTGGCTTAACTCTGTTGGCCTTGATCCAAAGTGTAAAATATTTTTGATTTTACATAGTTGGCCTTGATCCAAAGTCTAAAATATTTTTGATTTTACATAATTGTTCAGCACACCCCCAAAGCAGAACCTTGTTTGGAAGCATTATTGGTTGTATTATTTTGTGCTTTATGCTTTGTTCTACTTTTGGGCATATGTTTACATAGGGGGTTCCCTTTGGGGTCAGTTTTTGTTTTCCAGCATTTTCTGAGGTCTGGCAGTGGTCAGGTCCCAAGGTTGCTGAATTACAGAGGTTCAACCTGTACCAGAATTAAGGGAGCTGATTTACATAGAACAGTTATAGGGTTTAAATTTGCCCTCCTTGGAGGAGAGAAGAGTGAGGGGTGACCTGGTCAGAACTTTCAGATTTTTTATACAGATTGAAGACACAGATAATGAACAACTCTTTGAGATACGTAGGGATGGAACAGCCAGTGGACATAACTTGTTACTAAACAAGAAACTTGCTGAAAAAGATGTGAGGAAGTGCTTTTATAGTATAAGAGCTGTGGATGTGAATGGAATGAAATGACTGAAGACATGGTTAATACAGAAATCATAATTATAAGAAGCTGTATGATAGGGAATGTTCAAGAGATGGGGCCCATAAGTGTAAAACTCCCCCCATACAGCACGAATAGGTAACTACACAGTCATACTAACTTGCCACAAGGGAGAAGATTAAAAAAAAAGTTGATTAAAGGCAAAAAATGAGAGGAATATTATCAGGCAGGGGGAGAACATTACTAGAGAGACAGAACTAACTTATGATCAGAAGCTCGGACAGAGGACGGTTAAGCTGTAAAGAAATGTTGGTGTAGTGTATGGTTATTGGATGCTTGTTATGGTCTAAGCAAGGAAATAGTGAATGCCAGCAACATATATGAATGGAAAGTCTTCTTGATGGTACAATATGTTTAAGGAGTGTAAAGCTTTCTCTCTGTAATGTACAAACAGGTAATTACACACATATCTAAAGAGGAAATGCATGTATAGTGCCATTGTACAAAGGCAAAGGGGATAAAGGTGAGTGTTCAAACTATAGAGGTATAAGTTT